>PHNY01067896.1:21570-45667 GCA_003724115.2 Anethum foeniculum
TGACGACTATGTTTTATTATAATAGTTTCTCGTACCATTCGAATAACAAATCATCTGTGCTTTCCGTGCTTAAGTATTCATACACTAATTTTTTTCCCAAAAAGTAGTCGTTATGTATAATATATAATAAATATAATTTATATATAGTTATAAATTGTTATTATTAAATGATGAAATGGTAATAAATATACGTAATTAATGAGTTAGAAAAATTAATATATACATATTAAATTAGATGTAATTAATACATGTATATTAAACGAAAAGTCATTAACATATATAATTATGAGGGGTAATTTAGTACTTTTACAAGAAATAAAATATCTCAATGAACCCCCTAGTTGCTCTATTATATATATAATATATATAATAGATAGATTAGATTTTTTATTTTCTTATATTTTTTAATTTCTATGCTTAAAAATTATATTAATTATATTTATTTTGTCAATTTCATTTGAGGTGGTTTTATAACCGAAACCGAACCGATAAAAACCGATCCGAGGTTTTTAAAACAAAAACCGAACCGATGGCTTCGGTTGCGGTTGCAGTTTTAAATTTTAAAAACCGAGAACATTCGGTTTCGGTTTAGGTTTTATCTTAAAACCGCCCTGAACTGATCCGCGCTCCCCCCTAAGGTATACACTTGCCTTGATACAAGGTTAATGCTCGCTTACTTCAGAACCTATTCTCTGAAGCTTCCAAACTCCTATGATCACCTACACAAAAAGTACTACTCATCAATAACTAGTCCTAAGTTCTACCCCTTCGCAAAGACTTATTAATATACTATATACATATATATATATATATATATATATATACATATATATATATATATAACATAAAACACATAGTATAACTTAACACGTATTGATACACAACTTTAGGTACTATTCTTAATTTATAAGAACATAATTTAATCCATACTTGAACCAAACACGCAACCAAATACGTACTTGCATACATACACATGCTTACTTTCACATATACTCTTATATACATACACGCCTACATACACACGCACGCGCACTTATACACTTATATTTCCACAAGCATTTTGATCCCTTTTTACTGTTTAAATCAATATACCACATAAGGTTTCTAATCAAATTTTGACATGACCTTTTCGTATGCATATTCTATCCAAAAATCAACACCAACACATCCAAAAAATTTAACAATCATCAATTATGATCCTACTAGGTACCTAAGTATTATTTAGTCTAAAAACCGAGCCAAAGAACACAAATTCGGACCCCAAAGCATCAATAACCAAATCTGAAAATTTTAACAAAAAAACCCTTAACTAAAAGTCACAATTTAAGCATGTAATTCACATTATATGATCATATCATCAATAAATTAGCACTTAACATAAACACATCATAAAATAACAAATCAAAATCTTAAAATCTTCTAAATTTATAACATGCAATTAGGGAAACATGTTTATATTAGTTCATAGGGCTCAAAACATCATCATCATCATTGCCTACCACCAGTTCACCGGAGTTCATCACCAGTGGCGGAAAAAATCCGGTATTGCCCTAAAAATTGGGTTTCCAACTTGAATTTCTACCGATTGTTGATTATAAATCAATGGGTAGCATTAAATCATCAAGAAATTTCAGTTTTGAAGCATAGAAAGCAAGAACCGAAGCAAGGGTTTCCAAAGAAACCACACCCGCAACCAATTTACACACATGTACACACAAATCAAACTTGATTCAGTAGGGGATGCTCAAAGCATCAAAACCCATTAGAAATCCATTTGATTTATGCAAAGAATCAAGTAAAATGATGAAGGAAGAGGACAGAGACATACAAATGAGAGGAAGAAAAACAGGGGAACACACGCACGACTGCACAACACAGCCGACCCCTTAGGGTTTTATGCCCTGAGGGGCATATTTGTAATTTCACAATTAAAAATTATGCTTTAAATAATGATTTTTAATATATATATATATATATATATCTTTATATAATTCCTTTAATTAGAAAATAATTTGAGTTTGATAAGAAAATGTATTTTAAAATAAAGAGATTAATTTTAGCTACTACTCCATATTTTTAAAATATTTTTATTCCTTATAATGAGAAAAATATAAATTTTGGAAATTTAATATCTATTATATCCAATATTCTTGAAAAATCAATATAACACATTAAAAGATAAAAAAATAATTAATTGGTACATTTTTAAAAAGTCTCTTAATTAATGAAGAAAATTATAAAACAAATCTCATAATTTTTGAAAACTTAGTGTATTTATAAAAAATGTTTTTAACAACCAAATATCACATGAATTATCCAAAAATTTACTTAAACAATTATAAATCAGTTATTCGCATATTATTAGCTGTACCGATCACCGACAAACCATTCCTAACATATTTTCACACAATCACATTTATACTCGTATTGCACACTTTCTTTTATAATGGAAATGCATCAAATTGGAATAAGATACAATTTTAAATTCTAGTTCTAATTCACAGAAAATATATTTATATACACATAAGCACCTATAACATAATATAAAAATTTAGAGTCGTTATATCCTTCCCCCCCCCCCTTAAAAGGATTATGTCCTCAGAATCAAGCTTACTAATCTTACTTACTTAAGAAAATAACCGAGGGTACCTTTTTGAGCATCTCGCTCCCAAGTTCCCAGGTCGCTTCCTCTATTCTAGAGTTCCCCCATAGAACCTTGACTAAAGCTACCGACTTATTCCTAAGCACTTTCTCTTTCCTGTCTATAATCTAAATGGGTTGCTCCATATAGGACAAATCTGACTGAATCTCCAGGGGTTCGTATTCTATCACATGTCTACTATCCGGTTTATACTTCTTCAGATCCGATACATGAAATACATAGTGCACATGATGCATCTTGGGCGGCAACGCTATCTCATAAGCCACTTTTCCCACTTTTCTTAAAATCTCAAAAAGTCCAATAAACCTGGGTTTATGCTTGCCGTTCTTCCCGAATCTAATTACTCTTTTCCATGGTGACACTTTTAACAATACTGCTTCTCCTGGCTCAAACTCCATGTCTTTCCGGTCACGATCAACATATTTCTTCTGTCTATCTTGAGCCGCTTCTAATCATTTCCGAATCAATTTCACTTTCTCGGTAGTTTGCTGAACAAGCTCTGATCATAATATCTTTCGTTCACCAACTTCATCCCAATATACCGGGGATCTACACTTCGTCCCATACAAGGCTTCATACGGGGGCATTCCAATACTAAGCTTAATAACTGTTATTGTAAGAAAACTCTGGTAATTGTAAATGATTATCTCAATTTCCTTTAAAATCTAAGGCACAAATTCTAAGCATGTCTTCAATCATCTGAATGGTCCTTTCACTTTGTCCATCTGTCTGAGGATGATATGTAATGCTCATTTTTAACTTGGTACCCAAACAATCTTGAAATTGTCTCCAAAACCTTGAATTGAATCTCGGATCCTGTCTAACACAATAGATATCGGAACTCCATGCTTTACCACAATTTCATCTAGATACAATTTGACTAGCCTGTCAAGGGAATATCTCTCATTGATTGGCAGAAAATACGCTGACTTAGTTAATCAATCTACAATTACCCAAATAGCATCATGATTAGAACGTGTCCTGGGTCAACTTACTATGAAGTCCATAGCCAAATGCTCCAACTTCCATTCTGGAATGTTTAATGGTTGTAATAATCCGCTTGGTCTCTGATGTTCTGCTTTTACTTTTTGGCAAGTGTAATATTTACTCACCCACTCTGCTACTTCCTTCTTCATGTTGGGCCACCAAAAATTCTCCTTTAAATCCTGATATATCTTGGTACTTCCGGGATGCAGGGAATACTTAGAACTATGCGCATCTCGTAGAATTTCCTCCTTCAATTCCTTCACATCTGGTATCCATATTCCTGAAGAAAACCTTAAGATCCTTTGACCATCCATCTGCGTACAAACTTCTTCTCTTGTCAACTCATTCATCTTTTGGTCCATTACTTCTATTTGGTACTTCTTAATCTTATCTAACAGTACAGGCTGAAATGTCATAGCATACAACTTTTCCTTAAGTATTTTCGGAGTTGTTACCTCAATTTCCATCCTTTCAAATTCTCGAGACAATTCCTTAGATACTGTGAGCATGTTCAATCTTTCCATCCTACTTAAAGCGTCAGCAACCACATTGGCTTTTCCTGGATGATAACTGATGGTACAATCGTAGTCCTTTATCAGTTCTAACCATCTTCTCTGCCTCATATTTAGCTCTTTCTGAGTGAATATGTACTTTAAACTTTTATGATCCGTGATAATCTCACACTTCTCCCCGTACAAATAATGTCTCCACAGTTTTAAAGCAAAAACTATAGCTGCCAATTCTAAACCATGAGTAGGATATTTTTGTTCATGAGGTTTCAATTGTCGCGAGGCATAAGCTATTACTTTTCCATGTTGCATCAAAACACATCCTAGTCCTTTATGAGACGCATCACTGTAAATTACAAATTCTCCTTTGTCATCCGGCAATATCAAAACTGGAGCGGTGACTAATCTTTTCTTCAATTCCTGAAAACTCTTTTCACACTTCTCTGTCCATTCAAATTTCTCATTCTTCCGAGTTAGCTCGGTCAACGGTACTGCAATCTTTGAAAAGTCCTTTACAAACCTTCTGTAGTATCCAGCCAATCCCATGAAACTTCTTACCTCAGTAGGGGTCTTTTGTCTTTCCCAATTCATTACTGCTTCCACCTTTGCAGGGTCTACTCGGATTCCTTCCTTGCTGACAATATGTCCTAAAAATTGCACCTCTCTTAACCAAAATTCACATTTTGAGAGCTTCGCAAACAACCTTTCTTTTCTTAATATTTCCAAAGCTATCCTCAAATGTTCCGCATGATCCGTTTCCGTTTTAGAGTATATCAAGATATCATTAATGAACACTATGACAAACTTATCCAGGTATTTCTTGAACACTCTACTCATCAAGTCCATAAATGCAGCTGGGGCATTCGTCAATCCAAAAGCCATCACCAAGAACTCATATTGTACGTATCTCGTCCTAAATGATGTCTTGGGTATATCTTCTGCATTTATCTTCAATTGATGGTATCCGGATCGCAAATCAATCTTGGAAAAACACGTAGCTCCTTTGAGTTGATCAAACAATTAATCAATTCAAGGTAAAGGATATAGATTCTTAATGGTTAACTTGTTAAGCTCTCGATAGTCTATACAAAGTCTCATGCTTCCATCCTTTTTCTTTACAAACAGTACATGGGCTCCCCAGGGTGATACACTTGGTCTTGTTACACCCTTGTCCAACAATTCCTGAAGTTGTTTAGCTAACTCTTTCATCTCAGCAGGGGCCATTCTATATGGGGCTTTCGATACCGATTCAACACCAGGGGCTAAATCTATCGTAAACTCTATCTGGCGATCGGGCGGTAATCCAGGAAGTTCATCAAGAAACACAGGAAACTCATTAACTACTGGTATGTCCTTAATATTCAGGGAATCTTTACTTTTATCAATTACATGAGCCAAATATGCTTCACAACCTTTCCTTAATAATTTCTTTGCTTGCACCATTGACAGAAAAGTCTTGTCTTCCTTTTGTCCTTTGAAAACTACTCTTTTTCCTTGGGGCGAATTAAGTATCACCTTCTTTCTCCTGCAATCTATTTGTGCATTAAACCTTTCTAACCAATCCATACCCAAAATAATATCGAACTCTCCTAATCGAAATGGTATGAATGTAATAGGAAAAAGATGCCCAGAAATCTCTACCTCACAACGAGGGCAAACTCGATCTACCGATACTTTATCTTGATTGGCTACGACAATAACTAAAGATTCTCGTAGGGGTTCAACCTCATTATTCAGCTTATCAACAAAATACTCAGATATAAATGATCTAGTGGCGCCTGAATCAATTAACACATTGACCTTAACGGTATTAACAGAAAGCGTACCTGCCACCACGTCTGAGCTCTGAGCTGCATCTGAAGCACTCATTTTGAAAGTCCTTGCTTGAACTGAATAAGACGAACTGGAGTATACCGGAGCAGGTGGTACCGTTGAAGAACTTGAGGTTATTCGCAATGCTGGTACCGCAGATGCTGGAACTTGATTGATAGGGTGAGGAGAGGCGGTTAACTTCATTACTTGTTGTTTCCTCCCGCAACTTTGCATTCTCGCGACATGTGTCCTACCTTTCCACACTTGTAACAGGTGACTCCATATTTAGAATTGCGACATTCATTTGCGTAGTGCCCTTTGTTGTTGCATTTGAAACAAACTATGCTCGCCTTATTACAAGGTCCACTGTGCCGCTTCATACAGATTTTACATTCTTGGACTGAGGGTTGCGAGGGTTTCTATCCTCCTGGGCCCTGAGATGGGTGTCCTTGTGCCTTTCCTCCAAATTTCCCAAATCCCTTCTTTCTAGAACTACCAGAAGTTCCATCCTGAGTATGAAATCCTGACCTAGGGGCCTGCTTAGATTCCTAATTTCTCCAATTTGATCCTTCCTCTTCAGAATTAAATTTACTTTTCTTTTTACTTTTCTTTTTCTGAATCTGATCACTGTCTCCTTCGATCACCAATGCCTTCTGAACTACTTCTGCATATGTCCTTAACTCAAAAGCTCTTACACGACTTCTCAACCACGGATTTAAACCTTGATGAAATCTCTTGGCTCATTTCTCATCTGAATCTGCATATTCTCCTACAAATCGAGCTAACTCTGTGAACTTCTTCTCATATTCCATAACAGTCATATTTCCCTGTCTCAATTCAAAGAACTTCATCTCAATCTGATTTTGCAAATATCTTGGAAAACACTTTTCTAGAAATATTTCTTTAAATCTATCCCATGATATAACTCCAACTGGTTCCAGTGCCTTTGCTGATTTCCAAAAATAATTTGATTCACCTTTCAGGAAATAAGAAGCGTAGTCTACCTTTTGCTCATCTCCGAGTCTTGCTAGAGCAAAAGCCTTCTCCATTTCTTTTAACCACATGTTAGCTTTAACAGGATCATGATCACCATGGTACTCAAGAGGGTTAACCGACTGAAAAGATTTGAAAGTTACAATAGGAGGTTGCTGGGGATTAAGTTATTGTTGCTGAGCTAGGTAGTTGTTTGTTGTAGAAGCAATCCAAGTCGTTGATTCATATTTAAATTAGGATCCCCTTGATCTTGGTTAGTTTGAGTACGGGCTCTTCGAGGAGGCATTTTACTGAGATTAAAAACAAATAACGGTTCAAGTAACAAGATATTAAGGTGCACAAGTATATAAGCTATCTAGCAGGGGTATCACAATATAATACTGAAACATGATAAACGCAAAGCATAATTGATAACGGAAATGATAATGTGCGTGAAATATAAAGTACATAATGAGAAACCAACAGAATCTAAAAATCCGGGTCCACGAAGTTCAACAATAACAATAAGTCTGAAAGATTGAAAAGATAACTAATAATCTCCTTCATCTTCATCACGAAGCTAGGTCACAATCCTCTGCAGCTCATCAGCCACCATCTGAACTAAGGTCTGACTTTCCCTATCACAGTATGGAACCATGGTATGAAGGCGTTCATTAGCCATTCTGATAAGGGCCTCAAGTCGGGCCACAATGGATGGGCTATGGTTCATGGGTGAGTCTCGCACATTCTCATAAATAGAATCTACCATCTTCTTCAGCTGACTATTCTCCTTTTGAATCTCGTCACAAATCCTCAACATCTCAGCATAGACAGAATAAGGGACAGAGTCTGGAGGTCCGGATGAGGATGAGGATGGTAAAGCTAGTCTGGACTGCGCTGCTGCCTGATAACAACATACACAATACACATATATAAAAGAATATTCCAAATTACAACCTCTCTTCGACCACTACCTACTCCTAAGGAATTCTACCCTTACCATAATGATATAATCAAGCCTTCTATTAACCTATTAATTTTTATCCTACATCGTTCAGTGACTCAAACCTGTGTCTCTGATACCAAACCTGTGATAGACCCACACTACTAGTACTATTTAAGCATAATATCAACAACCTGTAAACTATTAACTAAACAGTAAGCATGGCATAGATATAATTATAAAGCTAATTAAGTTAAACCACAAGGATTCCCACTCCAGAACCTCCACAGGTAAGAGTATGAACGATACATTACAAGTTTACATTACAATCCAAAATAACTACCGATTTTACTACAATCCCTAAAAGAAGCTATCTGTAGCCTTTCTTAACAGTCCCTAATAGCTGCCTGAGCCAACTGCTGCCTATATTCATGACCTGACCCTCCGGTATTCTTACGAGCGGTCTGAATAAGTCTCACCATAGTTTGAGGGTGCTGAAATGTTAAACAAGAAAATGAGCAGAAGCCCATCAAGTATATAATCTCAAGACAAGTTAATCATTTGCAATATATAACAATACTATCAACTGAAAAAGAAAGGAATGACTACAATATCTTAAAAAGAATGAATGAAAACAACAATGTTTGGAAACTTATTATAGCACTACGAGCTAAGCTGGGTGATCATCCCACGACATAGCTCTGAATCACATATCCAATGTGATTCTCAACTGTTAGGATTCTCAAGCACTTTAGGCCTAGTAAATTTATTAATAAAGACCGGCGCTACAGTCAAAGTAGTTTTCATTATCAGAATGTATCAATCAAGGGAACAATTCAAATTTCAAGTTTCAATTATTAAGAAATCAGGATGTAATAACATATGTCATCATTATCAAAGTTGGAAAGTGAACTATTAATCAGGATAAAAGGGTGTCAAAGTCAATTACAATTCAAGTTAAATTTTCTATTCGGATCAAATTATAATATGAAGATTGGTTTCTGATTCTAACAAGAGCATTAAGAATTCATAAGGGAATCTGGTAATAGGACAATCAAGAAAAAGTAAATAGAACAAGATTAAAATTGCAAGTGAGGTATACACTTGCCCTGATACAAGGTTAATGCTCGCTTACTTCAGAATCTATTCTCTGAAGCTTCCAAACTCCTATGATCACCTACACAAAAAGTACTACTCATCAATAACTAGTCCTAAGTTCTACCCCTTCGCAAAGACTTAGTAATATACTATATACATATATATATAAACATAAAACACATAGTCTCACTTAACACGTATTGATACACAACTTTAGATACTATTCTAAATTTATAAGAACATAATTTAATCCATACTTAAACCAAACACGCAACCAAATACGTACTTGCATACATACACATGCTTACTTTCACATATACTCTTATATACATACACGCCTACATACACACGCACATTTACATACATACACGCACGCGCACTTACACGCATATACTTTCACAAGCATTTTGATCCCTTTTTACTCTTTAAATCAATATATCACATAAGATTTTCTAACCAAATTTTGACATGACCTTTTCGTATGCATATGTTTTCCAAAAATCAACACTAACACATCCAAACAATTTAAAAATCATCGATTATGATCCTACTCGGTATCTAAGCATTATTTAGTCTAAAAACCGAGCCAAAAAACACAAATTCGGACCCCAAAGCATCAATAACCAAATCTGAAAATTTTAACATAAAACCCCAACCTAAAAGTCACAATTTAAGCATGTAATTCACGTTATATGATCATATCATCAATAAATTAGCACTTATCATAAACATATCATAAACTAACAAAATCGAAATCTTAAAATCTTCTAAATTTATAACATGCAATTAGGGAAACATGTTTATATTAGTTCATAGGGTTCAAAACATCATCATCATCATTGCCCACTACCGGTTCACCGGAGTTCATCACCGATGGCGACAAAAATCCGGTGTTGCCCTAGGATTTCCAACTTGAATTTCTACCGATTGTTGATTATATATCAATTGGTAGCATTAAATCATCAAGAAATTTCAGTTTTGAAGCATAGAAAGCAAGAACCGAAGCAAAGGTTTCCAAAGAAACCACACCCGCGGCCTGTATACAAACATGCACACATAAATCAAACTTGATTCAATTGGGGATGCTCAAAGCATCAAAACTCATTAGAAATTCATTTGATTTATGCAAAGAATCAAGCAAAAGGATGAAGGAAGAGGAGAAAGACATACAACCAAGAGGAAGAAGAAAAGCAGGGGAACACACGCATGACTGCACAACACAGCCGACCCCTAGGGGTTTTATGCCCTGAGCGGCATATTTGTAATTTCACAATTACAAATTATGCTTTAAATAATGATTTTTAATATATATATATATATATATATATATAATTCCTTTAATTAGAAAATAATTTGTGTTTGATAAGAAGATGTATTTTAAAATAAAGAGATTAATTTTAACTACTACTCCATATTTTTAAAATAATTTTATTCTTTATAATAAACAAAATATGAATTTTGGAAATTTAATATCTATTATATCCAATATTCTTGAAAAATCAATATAACATATTAAAAGACAAAAAATAATTAGGGGATACATTTTTAAAAAGTCTCTTAATTAATGAAGAAAATTATAAAACAAATCTCATAATTTTTGAATACTCAGAGTATTTATAAAAAAATGTTTTTAACAACCAAATATCACATAAATTATCCAAAAATTTACTTAAACAATTATAAATCAGTTATTCGCATATTATTAGCTATAGCGATCACCGACAAACCATTCCCAACATATTTTCACACAATCACATTTATACACGTATTGCACATTTTCTTTTATAACGGAAATGCATCAATTTGGAATAAGATAAAATTTTTAATTCTAGTTTTAATTCACAGAAAATATATTTATATACAAATAAGCACCTATAACACAATATAATAATTTAGAGTCGTTATAAGACGTGCAAGGAAGAGAATGCGAAGGATTTTCCCCCCGATGTGAGAATCAGTAATTTGGTCGTAATAGGTTTTTAAGAAACGCAAGAACTTATGAGAAAATGTGTAAATAATTTTGTGTGTTATTTTGTGCAAACCCGTGATTATTTATAGCTGAATTCTTCTCAATTATCGAATAATTAGAGATATTCATATCCTTTGATTGTGAAGAAAAACGATTGTCTTTAAACTGGTTATAGTTATCATTACGACTGGTCATAATTATCCAGACGGATCATAATTACAGTTGTCATTATGAGTGGTAGTAATTATATTGAAGAGCTTTGTCATAGATTAAATCTATATAAGCTTTGTTTGGCTTAAAAGAATTCAATTGAACTTTAGAATAATTAGGAGGAAAGAGGTGTTCCTCTCACAACAACAATCATAAACCGGGTTTCATAGTCTAGGCAAATCCATGACTTGTTAATGGATTAGCTCAGTCTGAATTGGCTTAGAAATTTTCACCTAGTTATCAAAATAAATGGTATATTTGGGCGTTATCATGTTTTTGTCGATGGGACAACGTCCATTTTAAAATTTATGTCATTGCCTAATTTCATTCATGTCACCAGAAGATTCCTTTCCACTAATAGAAACTCGTTTCGCCAACGTCCGCTGTCCAGCTCCACATTAAAGTGAATTTAGTCTTTAAGCTACATGATAGATTGATAGTCATTCACACTCTTATTAGGTGAAGCTAATTTTCTTTAAATGGGCTCTAACAAGCTGCCTCTTTGTTATTGTTATTATGTATATGTATTAAGAAGCAGATAAGATTTTTTAGATTTGTTTCTACCCTAGCTAATGGTTCTCCCTAGATAACCATGACCATCATTACTCATTAGAAATATTTTACACAAGCCAAGAGAGAGTATTAAATATGTTGTAATATCTTTTTGTAATATGCCTGCCTATGCACCAATTATTCCTTAATATAAAATCCAATGATTGGCCAAGCAAGAAAAGCTTCGAGTCTAAAGTGCATTTCATGGTTTAGGTACATATATATATATATATTTAGTATTTGATGCCATGCATTACTTAATATTCCATCCAAACCACACATGTTCTTCATATGGGAAATTTTATCTATAGATGTAAACTTTAAAAACATATATAAGAGAGAATCCATGGATCTTTCATTCCATTCAAACTTTGTTAACTATATACTATACTTTTGCCTCTGTAGTTGTCTAAATTATATTGGTGCAGATAACATTTGCCCAAAGCTTTATATTAATTTAACCCATTGCTTGTCACTTAAGATAGCACCCTATCTATAATACACAATAATGTATATATTATACAACTCACAATTTAGTGGCTTCCATTGATATAATAATTATAGATTTGGTTCATAAGAAAGCAATCTAAGTAAAGATTTTTCTTTTTAAGTTGTTATTCTCCTAGGAAAATATATAGATCCAGAATAGTTTATAGTTTTAACTCTGTACGTGTGAAACATTGCACTGGTGGTAAAGGTTGTTTTTTATTTCATTTCTGTTCTCATTCATTCTAAAATTTGTTGGAACACGTAATCATTTGACCTTAATTATTCAGAGAAAAAAGATATGTAAATTTGTGATACATTTCTTTTCATTCTCTTTTTAAACTATTTATAAATGTCGTAATTTTTTTTTAACGTGTTTGTTTGTAAATTTTTTGGTTTCATTTTTTATCAAAGAAATTGAATGTGTTCAATTATAACAAAAATATTATGTAATTCAACATATGATATATGTTTATACATTGTCTTTTTTGATTATTTTTTATATTTAAAATTCTTGTATTGAAATTATCATATTATAGTTTTGAATTTATTTTAAAAAAATTAATAACTTTTACCAAATGCTAACTTATAACTAAAATTATCCAAATACCTAAATTAGTTATAAGTAATAATTTATTTATCACTTATATAACACCTTTTCATTTTAAATTATAAATTATTTTATTTAAAAAACCCCCAAACTAACCCAATATTTCCAACTAAAAACTCTACATCTAATTATCTACTGTCCTTTGATCTGATCTGGTATCAACATGACCCCGTGTACTATACTAATAAACAGGACACTCTGATCTATTCAAATAAATGATCTCATATAAATTTGACTGGTTGCTGATAGGAAACTTGGCAATATGAAACAAAACCAAGTTGTCCTTATATATACTACAGTTTTCCATTTGCTAGTGGCCAAGTAGTTGCAATAAGTGTGTGAGAGAGAGACCCCCTCAACTCAATGATCAAAAGGGGCTTTTCTATATAGATTAATTAATTTGGTCTGATTTTTGTTAAATGATTTTACAGTTTTTTAAAGTAATTAGACAATAATACAGGAGCTAAACTCCATTTCCACTTGATTAGTTGTTTTTTTTTAAACTCACATAATAACCGATAATAACATCATAAATCATTTACACAAAGAGAGTACAAGGAAAATGAGAAGGGACAGATCCCCATTCTTCGGCACTAGAAAATGAGTTGTATGATTAGCTGATCGTCTAACAAAATTAACGGAAATATCATCAAGATTCCTAAAATATGCTAAACAATCTCTAACTATATTATAAAAATAGACAAATCTGGAATAAGATGGAGGAACTGTGATAAAAAAGTAACAGTCAATTTCAACCTCAATATTCGAAAGATGATCAGATTTGATCCAGCTAAGAACTTCTTTACACCTCTCTGCAAGTAAGAGCACCTCTCTGCAAATAAGAGTTTTAGCAACAGTTGGATACCTGATATTATTATGTAAAACATTTTAAATTGTCAAGCACTTTCATGCAGAGAGATATACTAATACTATTTATTCTTAGATAAAGTGCTGTTTTTCTGCTACAATCTAATATCTCAAATCACTCCATTTTTTGCAATAGATAAAATACGTAGCATATGTCTAAAATTTTGAGATAGCATTTTATTTTTGCTAAATAATTTTCAATGCAAAATCCTTAGAACTACATTTTCAAATTCATACAAAACTTTAGCTTTCCGTGTTTATACTAGTCTTCTTGGCATAGCTCCTGCCTTCCTATATGTGCCATGTTACAGATATTTGGGAGCACATTTATATTGAAAATGTAGGCTTAGCTAAGTTTAAGGAGTCCTAAGAAATACTATACAGTACTAGTCCTTTCATTTCAATATTAACAGCTTAAACCACACCATAAACAGACAGACAAGAAGACAAAGTTGTTTTATATCAATGTGCACGTTTGGGAAATTTTAAAATAAGTAACTTATGACTTAAAATGAATAACTGACTTATAAATGGTAAGTAGATTAATGCTTATAAGTTATATAAGTGTTTGGTATATTTCATAATTGTTTTTTACTTGGATGAACTAAAATAAATAAATTTTAAATATAATTATCTTAGTTCGTGAATTATAAGTTAGATTAACATTTTAAAACATATATTTAAATACTAAAGTTAATAAAAAAGCGAAAAATCAAAATAAGTTGAAAAAAAGTACGTTGTTATCAACATTCAACTTATCAGCTTATAAGTTGTAAATTCGATTTATAAGTTGGGCTGACAAACACTCGTCGATAAGTATTTACGGGCTTATAAGTCAATAAATTGACTTAAGAGACGTTGCCAAACAGGCCCAATATCTTTTTTTTTTCCCCCTCCAATATCGCAACCTGATGCTCTGATTATAAGTATTTAAAAGATATTAGATACACCGACTAAACTTTTCTTGAAATTATATAAATTTTTTTTTTGTTTTGCTACTTAATTATTTTAATTATTATTATATGTGGTACACTTCAGTTTTAGCAGCCATTCTATTCCTATCGTTTTGCTTTTTTCTCCAACACCGTCTCAAGTAATCCGACCAAAGTCAAGCTCAAGCCCCATACTAGCATTAGCTTATATGTAAAAGTAAAATACATAAAATTCTATTACAAGCCGGACCAAAGATGTCTCAAGTAAAATCCATGCGCGCAGGGAGTTCACCATTACTTAAAAAAAGGAACCAATCAAAACAAGTTAAAGTTTATAAATTTTCGCGCTTATTGTTTGCCTCGTAGAAAATTCGATTGTAATATGTAAAATACATAAAATCTTGTCAAAAACAAGACCGCCAGTCAATTGTGATTTATGAAAAAATTGTACATAAATTCTCTCAAAAGCACGGACCTTCAATTTTTTTGATAATAAACGCATGTCACACAACACACGCATAATGCTTGACGATATTTAACTCTCCCAATCACTGTATATCTATGTAGTTGGACACTTTCTGAACGAATCTATATATGTCTAGTTGGACCAAAACTAAAAAAAACCGATGTAACAAAGTTGACACTTAAGAATGAAACAGAGCCAGCCTTTTCCTGCTGAGGTAACAGGAGTAAATTACAGCCTTAAAAAACCATAGAGTAGGAAATTAAGCTACTAATTACCTGTATCATAATATAGTTGATTAAGCCAAACCTGCAAGTGGAGTTGATGTATAAGTCTGACAAGTGAAAATTATATAAACAGACAACAATAATCACAATAATAAATACATTTATCAACTATAGTGATTATCCACATGGAACAAGTGAGAAACAAAATCTGCATCATAAATTCAAGATTACTTACTTCCTAGTTGAACTACAGGTTTCCAACTAAGGTATATATAAGAAAATCTGCAGCTTAAATACCAAATAATTGAATACGAACAATTTTGATTCATCGAGAAACTGACTCATAATACTTCATATACAAAGCCCGCATTAAGAAGCTCAAATTTCAGAACCACCACGAAAAACAGTTCAAAACCAATTCCAATGAATGATATCGATCAGTCTTGGGGCCCTAGACCAGTATTCAAATTGCACTCCACTGTACGAACAAGTGCGAGTAAATTTGTTCATTCATACTACACCAGCGTAATGAAGACGATACATTTCAAAACAAAATCGGGTACAAATTTGTTGATCCAATAATATGAAATACCTTTGACCTTTCTTTATCTCATCAACTACTAACTCAAATATTCAGTCACGTAATCTGTTAAACGTGAAGCTGTAAGATTGTCCAAGAGGATCACCTTTTTGCAAGACTTGCTGCCTACACACCAAACTAATGCACGAGGAAACTGGGATAGGCATATCAACTGGTATCATCACTGAGCTTCTACAAGAGCATTAAAAGTTGTCAGAACTCAGAAGACACGGGTTTTAATAATCTTTTCCATAAAAACTTAGAAGGTTGGTTTATTAGACAAGCAATATGCTCTATCAGAGCAAGTCCAATAGTGCCCTAAATCCATGTCCTAAACTAGAATTTAAGGCATTTTGTACGAATTGGTGCTCCAACGATGTCCTAGTGGTGCCTTAAAACACTAGGACATCCACCAAATGCCTCATTTTTAAGGCATGAATAGGCATGCCCTATTTCATTTCTATTAATAAAAAAATTAGTTCCCTCCTTTTTTACCCATCATTTCTCTCTCATCTTTTCCATTCCCTCCAATTGTAATTCAAATATAATATTATTTTAATAATAAGGCATAATTATAAGGCATATTGTTGGAGTTGATATACATTAGTTTTGTCTTAAATCACTAGGACATTATATTTTATTATATTTATAAGGCTTGTATTGGGACACTATTGGACTTGCTCTCAATAGTAGCCAATATTTGTGCTAAAATACAGATCGGATCTATTTGTTTCTCAATTTGCAGGATGAAGTAATTATCAACTTTTCACTTTAAGGGAGTACATTGCACTACAGTGAGTTTGTGACCTGTAAAATTATTTTTTTCGGCTGCATTTCACATGTTAACAAATGAGTAACCAGAAATACCTTTTAAACTATTAAAGGAACTTTTTCGAGAAGAACTAATAGCCAAATCTTAAAACCTTGAACCCCAACCCTGATTTAATTGTTTATTAGTGTCGAGTTTCAGGTTGTGCCGAAAATTGACATCCCTGAACGAAGCACAACCTTCATCTGACCTACAAAATGATCATGTAAAACATACCTTTTCTTCGTTACTTAAATTTTTACTCAAAATCAACATATGGTAGTGCCCGTGTCTAATGTATAAATTGCAAATCATATTGTGTATGCTAATTGTAGGATTGGTCTGTGATGCAAGTGTGTTTCGTGGATTACTTCCTAATTTATGCCTTGGTGCCTTTTAATAAAATTATTTTTACTAATACAGATCTAGTAAAGTTGAAATATATAATTTTAGAGAGGAATTACTTGTTAGCAAGTCAAAAATGAACAAGAATAACCAAAATATCTGATAGCTTCATAAATATTATTTATAAATATTGTTGGCTCCTTAAGATTAGGTGAAGTACTCTTGTTATCTTTCCGGGGATAATGAGTAGTCTAGTTATCAGAATTTAATAATAAAAATGTATATAACTATTTTATATAGATTGTATTACGGCCCTAATTTGTACATAATTTTATACATAATCTGGAATCAGACATGATGTCCAAAAGTGTGCATTACCTAGATAAATAAAGGAAGAAACTATACCTAGAACCAAAAGTAAAAGGAATTAATATTGACAGTGAGAAAACTATATTGTAATCTTTTCTCTTTGAAAAAGTTGATCAGAATTAGCCCAGAGACGTGGAACAATTTATAACGAATTTTCACCTCATTGATTTTCCCAAGGAATACATTTAAATGAATGAACTGGTAAAACATTAACAAGGTAAGCTTGACGTACAGAAAATCTTACCCGACTCAAGTGTTAAGTCTCCATATTTCGGTCCAGGTTTAAGCTTTTGATTGTTACAACTTACATATAATCGAATTGCACATCCACATGCATATATTTCCTCATGAGCTTAACAATGGCTGATGTAAAGTTCGCCAACATCTGGCATTCTTCATGGGTTTTGGTATCTGAAACAACCCCATGTATGACCAATTTCTTTAAGTTCGGACATCTTTTAAGCAACCCTGCGACCCAATCTGCAAACATATCATTAACGACAGTCCATCCAAGCTCCAAAGTGATTACATTTTGGAAAGGTGATGACCCAGGAACACCATAATGAAGCACTCCATCTCGTGCGTAACTCAAATCGTAATTCAATGCTAAATGGCTTAACTTCGGAAAACAAAGAGCAACTGTTTCTAAATCCACAATCTCATCTTCATCATCAAAAACCACGTCCCAAAACCGAAGCTTTCTCAATTTGGATGATTTAGATATCATTTGATAAAACTTCGACCAAATGATTGTAAAACTGCTAACATCTACAATCTCAAGTTCGTCAACTGTCTCGCCAATATCAAGATGTAAAACACTAACGTCATCAATCTTAAATTGCTTTAAAGCCCCTTTACCAGTCAATTCAAAAAGCTCAAGTGCACAGTTATTAAGGTGCAAATTTTCCAAACTATCAGCCTCTAGTATAAACTTATCTAAACTTATTGCTTCCACGTAGATACTCTTCAATGTAGGACTACTAAGTTCAATCATTACCTGTGCATCCGACATTACAATCTCCGGATTAATGAGAGAGAAAATCTCAATCCTCGGGCAAGCTGTTAGCAGCAAATTAAGATCGAGGGCTGAAATACTAACATAACTCAAAGAAAGTGACTTCAGGCAAGAAAATCTCTGGTAATTAGGTTCCACCCCAGTGATTGAATTATGGGCCAATACCAACATTTCCAGCTTCTGCCTCCCACATAAATCAAGAATATTAACATTCGGAGTTGTCCGAACATTATAAAACAACCAACGTAAGGTTTCCCTCGTATACATCAGCCAAGCAATAACAGTGGAAGCGGAAAACTCATCCACATCATCCATTAAAATAGACAACCCTTGTAATCCAGTGATCTGAAATATAGTCTGAGTAATCAAGATTTCAAGTCTACTAGTTGTCAGATCACGATAAATAGGCCAATCATCAGAATTAAACGACAGCGACTGAAGGTGTTTACGACAAGCCTCTCGCCACTTTCGACAAGTAGCAGAGGCAGTTACCACATCTCGTGCAGCAGCTAAATGCGATAAAATATTACCAATCACTTCAACAGGTAAATACTCCATAACCCAAAAATCACAAAACCCGTACCTGAATAAAAGCAATCACTAGGATCTCAACTATATATACTGCATATAGCAATATCCCTATCAAAAACTGGTGCCAAAAGCATCAATGCCTAATCCATGAACAATACTTAAATTCAAGAAATGAGCCCTCAATACAAACAAGTCCCTCACAAGAATCTCAACTACACAGAGTGTATATAAATTCTTATATCCATATCACGTCAATGCCTAATCCATTACCAAAGCTTTAAATCAATAAATGAGCACAAATTCAAATCCCATGTATGCCCACTCTAATTCATTAACAAAGTAACAGCAAATCATATAATTTACAAAAGGGTAAGCACAAAACACAATGAAAGCCAATAAAAACACAAAAAAGAACCGACCCAGATTGTAAAATCGATGAAAAGGTACATAAATCGAAGAAACACGATCGACCCACTAAAGAAATGGCATGAATTTACAACCCCAGAAAATCAAATTGAATGAGACGATGAATGGAAATGAGAAGAGGGTGATTGTGAATACGTGGGGGGTGAGAGAGAGGGGGGCTAATTCAATGGCGTTAAGTGAGGGGATAAATGAGATCCGCCAAGCATGATTTGATTTCAGAGTTGGAGGGGGGCGTCTTGAGATTTCAAGGACTGTTTTAAATACTGTACGTCTTATTATTGGGCTTACTTATATTGTAACTGTCGCTCCAAAGTATATACCTCCAGCTGCACCATCTCAAAGAATTCCAATCTTTTTTATTAATAATATAAAATTAATTACAAAATATTATTGAGTAAAATAGTGGCCAAGTTTTCTTCCCGCCTTTTAAAAAATGGTTGTCGTTAACTCTCGTTAAGTCTTCGCTGTCAATTAATATATTTAAAGTATAAATTACAGAATGGTGACTATACTTTACACTTATTTTCAAAATATTGGTTAAATTTTCATAAATTGCTAACAACTCATTTCACCTTTTAAAAGAATCGTTTTGTCAAATCACTACATGTAGTCACACCTTTATTATCACTAAAAACATATGATATCGTTAAATAAATAGATATAAACACAACTCAAACAATCATCAAAATTTTCAATTCTTCTAATTCAATTAAGTGCTCCGCTTTCATTTTTTTCAACCTCTTCACATTAGATCACGAATCAAAACTTTAGCAAATATATAGAAAAAAAACATCCACTCATTGAAAAACTCATAACCAGCATGATTGTGGGCGATTTGTTAATCGACGCCTAGTTTTAACATCAGTCTAGCTCTGCAACTCTTTCATATTGATTATATTAAACATTCAAAAGTGTAGCCAATATTTTGAAAGTAAGTGTAAAGTACAGTCACCATTCTGTAATTTATGTTTTAAATATATTAGTTAATGGCGAACACTTAACGGAAGTTGACGACAACCATTTTTTTAAAAGGCGGAGAGTAAACTTGGCCACTGTTTTGAGAATTTTAAAATATGGCCATTCTTTTGAAAATTGGTGTAAAATACGGCCACCACTCTGTAATTTACTCAATATTATTTACTCTTTCGAAAAATCAACAAGTATTTTTGAGAGCTGTTGGGTTACACAAAATAATCTCAATGTACGTGATACTTGTATTTTAAACCTAAATTATGTTTATATAACACACAGCTAGACCCGACAATTTTTCACACGACACGAAAATGATACAAAAATTTAGTGTTTGTGTTTGCATTTTGAGTACACGACACGAAAAGTACACGAACACGAAGTACACGACCGATATCTAGTGTCGGTTTTGTGTTTAGC
Organism: Anethum foeniculum; assembly: GCA_003724115.2. Classification (NCBI taxonomy): domain Eukaryota; kingdom Viridiplantae; phylum Streptophyta; class Magnoliopsida; order Apiales; family Apiaceae; genus Anethum; species Anethum foeniculum. Next base: position 42,333 of record PHNY01067896.1, read on the forward strand.
CCTTGGGTACACAACACGTCACGAGGTACACGAAATAAATAAATAAATAAATATTATATATGTATAATTTAATAATATATTTAAAATTTTGTATACAATTTTTATAACATATATTTTATATTTAAGAATACCATTTATAATGTAATTTAAAATTCTGTATTCAATTTCGTGTACTGAATCGTGTACGGTCGTGTTTATTTCGTGTAAATTTCATCTTTTCGTTTATTCGTGTACCATTTCGTGTCCTTTCGTTTTTGTGTACATGAAAAATTTTGTGTACCTCAGTTTGTGTCGTGTCTAGTCATTTTTAAATCGTGTCGTGTTCGTGTTAGCAGGTCGTGTACAAGATTTCAATTCGTGTCGTGTTCGTGTCTACCCACCAAGTACACGAAAATACACGACACGAATGATTTACCAGGTCTACACACAGTTGTACTACCAATTACAAAAGACATAATTATGTTAAATAACTATTGGAACCAACAAATTTGCATACATCTTATCTTCCTGAACAGGATCCATCATTTCCTGATTTATAACATATCAGATTTTAACAGCCAAATGTTAATAGTAAACTCCAATCAAGTAAGCGTTGATGACTTCATGATGACATCAGAATCTGATGACAAAAGTTGATGATAAACTCTGTAAAAATCAATTATATCTAACATATTCAGTGAAACAGTAACAATAAATACGAATAATAGTAACAAAAATAATAAAAATTAAATAAAATAATACAAAAAACTAAGGGATATAGGTATAAAAATCACAATACATAAAAATAAAGATAGTAGTTAGGCATACAAATATAAGCGAGTAAGAAAATAAATCTAAATTTTTTTATACTATTCATATTTCAGATAATTTTTTGTTTATATTAGCTTTTTAAAATTAAAATAAACAAACTTAGCAACGATTTCTTGACTATTCAACTGTACCATTTACTGTGCAATTATCAATCACAACTCATTATTATAGCAAATAGTAATAATCTTGTAAAAGTGGTTAATAACAAAATTTTATTCATACATAGACAAGATATATATTTATATATACATAATACATACATATTTTTGTATCATTGTGTTGTGTCTAATATGATAAAATTATTTGACATGTTCACCGAAAAGAAGACGAGATTGGATATTTATACAAGCGGACAAGTCCAAAGTACTAGCTATTCAACTATGATAAAATATATTTTTCATTATATTACTCTATCATTTAACATCTTATCCAGATCATTTGTGATAGTTTTAGAAATATATTAAGAGTATCTTGACATCTAAAATATAAACATATATTTTTCATTATATTACTCTGAAAAATAAGTATAATAGATTAAAAAAATTTCTTATATTCTAAACTGTCAAATGAATGAGTCGATATAAAATAAATAGTTTGTCAGATAATCTGTTCCTGACATCTATACTAAACTATAATAACCGGAATATGATATAATTTGTTTCAATCATTATCCCCTTATCTTGGTTATCTCTTTTACTTATTTTAAGAAAAATAAGATTTATTAAATAAATAATATTACACACCTACTAAAATATTAAATATAGTCTCTTTATATTGCTAAACTATGACCACAATGTTATTTAGTAACAATCCAACCACTTGATTGTAGAAGGATAGGTTGAATATAATTAAGACAGAAATAAAATTTCTTCTCGAACTAAAGATGATTTAAGAACAGTGAAAGTAATACTGAAATCAAAAACTCAGGAATTAAAAATTTCAAGTGGTTTGTTTGTAAGCTCACCACCTGAGATATATGTTGAAGAAATAATCTGTGTAAATTACAATGAATTTCACAGTTGCGTTTACAGTGTTTGCTCTCAAGAACTCTCTCTACTTTGCTCACAAGACACTTGTATGAATATTATTCCTTGAATTCTAACACTGCTACACTTGGTTTATAAATCACCAAGTTACAAGTTACTAGATAACAAATATTTCCTATTATCTAGGTCCAGTAAGATGCTTATGCATTCTCTTTGTATGTGACAAGATCAAACTGGATGAATTTTTCTTTGATAGATTGCATTCTTGAATCCACCAATTTGCTTGCACAGAAAACGAATGTTTCCTTCTTCTTTGGATTCTCATGCAGATGGAATCTCTTCCTTAACTCCCAAATTCAAACTTAGTATTGTGTCAACCCATGTGATCAGTCAGATCTTTCTTATTCTCTATTGATAAGTCATTGTCAATGGCTATGTTAGATATGAGTTAACACAAGGAAACTATGCAGATGGGGGTGAATGGATAGTTTCAAGATTTTTGATCTCTTCTTAAAACTGTTTGTTGTGATGTGTGTGTGTTTGAATGTTGAATGGTAAAAACAAGAACACACAAATATTTCAATCTACTTTATATAAAGTAAATCGAGTACTACAGCTTTTAGAATGAAAATTCTGGCTACAAAAACAAGAACTGATTGTTCCTTGTTTTCTTATAGAGAAAGAAGAGATGAATATTCTTTTGTCTAACACTCTTATGGCAAATGACTTGATGTGCATGATATATAGGACCTACACAAAACTAGTGCACACAAATCATTTTACACAAATGCCCTATTTCTGCAGTGATGGCTGTAACAGACTGCAGATAGTACATTGTGCAGATGAGGACCACCATTAGCCTTTTCTTTTCCGTTTCATTCTCTCCAAGTTGTGATGTAGATTTGTCATCTGTTGTTGGACCACAGACCAGTACAGATGTTCCCAGTATTTGTCTCCGTTTTTTTCTGACTTGTACCTTCTTTTGTCTTGTTGTTAAACGGCTTAGTGCTGATATCGTGAACTCCAATATTCCTCTTCTCCAGACATGTCGACTTAGCTCTTTGAGACTTTGCTGTATGAAGACTTCACGACATAGTGCAAATGAGACTTTGCCGTATACTATGTTGAAGACTTTGCGGTATGGCTATATTGAGGACTTCTCGGTATGGCTGAGAGGAGTATGCGACATAGTATAAACTGAGTACACAGTATGGGCATTTTGACTTTGCGGACTCAGCACTTCTCGACATAGCTTTAAGGACTTCACAACATAGTTCATTCTAACTTCTCGACATGGGGACTTAGAAATATTTCTGCATCTTATTCCTTCAAAGTATCTCACCCTGCTGCATGAACAATCTTGAACTTCTTTCAGGATTATTACTTCAAGATCCTATATACAATCTAGTTGCTAGAAATAGGGCTGCAAATGAACAGAGCCGTTCGTGAACAAAACTCGGACTCGGCTCGTTTAAGTCAACTCGGTTCGGCTCATTTTCTTAAACGAGCCGATCTTGAACATGAAAATGAGCTCGGATG
>PHNY01067901.1:0-13935 GCA_003724115.2 Anethum foeniculum
AGTATATTGTTGTGGGGTTATGAGCATGCAAGTAGTTAATTATGTTTCAAGTTAAGTGTTATAATGGAATCAAAGACCGTGACAACTCAGATCCTTAACCCCGGATCTGGGGGTGTTACAGGTGTAAAATCGAAAGAAAAATTATATCCTAGGGTTCCCTAAAAAGAGCTAGACCTTGCTCCTAATGATAAGATAATACTAGAATTCATACTCTAATATATATTCAAACTGATCCGGCCAGGTAGGATGCAAGCATTGCCAAGAGGATAAACAACAGCCTAGTCACCGGATCTTAATTGGCCAGGTAAGCTTTCGCTAGCCTAGTCACCAAAAGAATGAATAATAAAGGAATAATCGTTATAGGTTCTCTTCCTAATTGAGCGCGAAATCCTAATGGCCAAAGTCTAATTTATTTTATTAAAAAGCCAGGGAAAATGCAAAATACAGGATTAAAGTTGTTTTTGGGCCAAGGAAAGAGTGACGAAATCCCTTCCCTTATCTTGCAAATGGGTTTCGCCCTTAAAGTTTATTCGAATGATGCAAGCAAACAAACAATTATATACGAAAAAGATAAACAAATATGGATGCTTTAAACTACGTGTCCTAATCTAAAAGACGAAAGAAATTAACGTACCTTGGGGTCCTCCGACGATCACCATAATTGAAGTACGAAAATTTAAAAACAAAAAATAAAATCTAGCATGATGTGCTCCTAAGTGAAAAATGCATGATGCAACATTAAGTAATTCTAACTAATTTTTTTTAATTTTAGATTTTCCAAATTTTTTTTTGTGATTTTCTAATTTTCAGATTTTTTTTTATTTTCTAAAAATAAAAAGAGCGAAAAATGAAGAAATATGGGTTACCGAAGCAAACTTCCAAAAATTCCATGCGAAATTTCTCCGGGTTGTCCGCTTCCCAAAAACTCCAATTTTCTGAAAATAAGAAAATAAAATATAGTGAGAAAAATTAATTTGAAAAATTAAAAATTAAGGAAATATTACGAAAAATTAAATAATCCCATGCAGCGGCGTCAAAAACTTGATGTGTCGGAAAATGAGTTTTAAATTGCAAGCGCACAATTTTTTTTAATCGTTAAATACTTGAGATTCGTTTCACAGGTACTATTATTTTCGTAATTATTCTTAATATCTAATTAATCGAACTAAAGAAAATAAAACTAAAAATTAAAAGGTGATTTATCTAAAATTTATCTGGACTAGCAAATAATTACAAAATTTTTAAAAAAAATATTAAGCTAATTAAACTAACTAATTATCACTTAAAAGATATTCTTAATAATTAACTAAACAAATTTATTTATTCACAAAAAATTAATAAAAATTGGACATGAAACATTTGTAAATATGACTAACCAATAATCCACAAACCAACCAATCAATATTGTAAAAATTTTTATCGATTACAATTCAAATCAAATTCACAAAAAATAATTTAAAAACTAGACTAAATCAAACTTTTAAATATTAAACTAAAACACCGGAAAACTGGACTCGGCTTGCAAATAATGAACTCAGCAAAAAGGGACTCGGTAATTTCGAGTCAACTCGTTTACACTCAAAACAACTCAGAAACGCAACAATGAACTCGGTGTTGACTCGGTTTGGACTCAGTACACAGCTCCAAACGTTGACCCAATTGACTCGGTTGAAACTCATAACACGCGGCTGACAGGAGGGACAAGTTGCGGTTGTTGTGTCGAAAGCAATTTGCAGGAGAGAGGAGTTTTGGCGATTGGTGAAATAAGGTTGGCCGAGAATCGGTGGTAGCAGGTGGTGTTCGTAGGAATTGATTGATGGGTGAATGGAGGCGAGGTGATGGCTGTTGATTGGCGATCGAAGGCTGCGGTGACTGTGCAAACGGTGGTTTGAAGTTGGAGTCGTGACTGGTGGGCTTGAAGCGAGGAACAGGGGAAAGAGTTGCGAATTGGTAATAGAACAGAGGTAAAGAAACGCTGCAGTTGTGGAAGAGAGGGGGAGATTGGCAGTCGAGTGGTAGTATAAGGTGGACGAGGAGATGGGTAGATGGTAATGTGGTTAAAACGAAGGGTGAAGGAGGTAGTAAATAAGGTGATTAACGAGGAATAAAGGGGGAAGAAATTGAACAGGGGAAAGAAGAGTGGCTATAGGTTTGAATGGTGAAAACGAAGGAGTACTCAAAACAAAATTTGAAGGGAAATGAAGAAAACGATCGGATCAAAATCAAACTTAAAACCAAATTTAACAATTAAAATGCAGAACATTAAAGGGAATTAAATCCTACAAAGACATAAATTTAAAGAAAATAATGCAGAAAATTAAAGCTTTAAATAACTATAATCAGGAAATAAAATCTAAAACTTATTAGAGTAACCAACCAAACTCTGACGCAAATGAACTTCATGCCGGAATTTGGCCGGAAAACTAAGAAAGCCTGAAAAATCAAAACACAACCAAATTTACTCTAAATAACAAGATTTAAAATTTTAAAGACATCTTACCACTATCAACTTGAAAGAATCGAAATAAAACTAACAAACCCACTAAGATATCAAAAACACATGAAATCAAAATAATAACTAAATTAAACAAAAACACTACATCTAGAAAATTAAAGAGCAACACACACACACCCACTTGCAAAAATTAAAATCTACACTAACTCACACACCCAACATCAAAATAAACTACTCTACCAAACCCATTAAACTAAAATGCTCAAAAATTAAATCTACCACTAAAACTAACTAAAGAAAAATCAAGAACAATGCAAAAAAGTAAAATCAAGGCATCCTTTAACCAATAAGGGGTACTCTTACACTATTGATCCTCCTTTTTTTTTTATAAAAGTTCATGTGCAAAGAAACAAAAGTAGATCTAAGAGCTTGAAAATAAAAACAAGAGAAATGGAATTGAAAGACAAGACTTGCATTAAAATTAAAAATTGTTTGAATAAGAAATTAAATCCCCCCTAGGGTTCTAGCCTAGGGATGGGTAAAGAAGAACAATAAATTAAAGAGCAACTAATCTATTCCACCCTAGGATTTTAGCCTAGGGATGGATTTACAAAATGTAAAAGAAAGCTAAAACAAAAAGATAAAATTAAACTAAACTAGTCCAACCTAGGGTCCTAGCCTAGGGGGTGTGATTTACAAGTAAAAGGGAGGGGTCTATTTATAGGGAAAAAAAAATAGGGTTTTAGGGTGGCTTGACCAAATCCTAACCATACATTAGGTGGGTATGTTGTTTAAATCATGGTCATTCATTTCATCCAAGCCTTTTCCAAGAGGCTTCCTTTTTCCCTTTTCTTTTCTCTTTTTCTTTTTACTCTTTTTGCTCTTTCCTCTTTTGTCCTTCCTTGTTTTTCTCCCCTTTTATTATTTCTTTTATTTTTATGCAAAACAAAGTAAATGAGATAAATTAATAAATAAAAATACGAAAGCGAGCAATAAAATATGTATAAAAATACGTAAATTTATGCACTTATCAGTTGCAGGACTCAAGCATAATCTGATGAGTGTGAGTCAAATCTGTGACAGAGGTTATCATGTGGACTTTCATGAAGAAAATTATGAAGTTGTCAGTAAACCAATTGGCAAAGTTGTAATGAAGGGATATAAACATGGTTACATTTATGAAGCCAAGCTTTAAATAAATACCGATGGCTCAAAAGTTTGTCTACTGAGAAAATTTACAACTGAAGAAAGTTGGGATTGGCATAAAAGACTTTCTCACTTGAATTTCAATAATAGCAAAGATCTAGTGAAAAAAGATCTAGTTAGAGGACCGCCCAAAGTTCAATTTAATCCCGATGGTCTCTGTGATGCTTGTTAGAAGGCCAAACAAAGGAAATCTTCATTTAAGAGTAAGATTGAATCCTCAATTCTTGAGCCATTTCACTTACTGCATATTGATATTTTTGGTCCAGTGAATATTATGTCAATTGCAAAGAACATATATGCATTTGTCATTGTATATGAGTATACAAGATACACTTGGGTGTATTTTATGCTTAAAAAGAATGTAACCCTATTTGTTCTTCTTGATCATGTGAGAGAACCTGAAAAAGGATTAAATAATACTATTAAGATTATAAGAAGTGATAATGGCAATGAGTTCAAGAATTCAACTATGGAAGAGCCGTGCAAACTTAAAGGTATAAAGCAAGAATTTTCTGCTCCTGGAACTCCCCAAAAAAATGGAGTTGTTAAAAGAAAGAACAGAACTCTCATAGAAGCTGCAAGAACCATGCTTGAGGAGGCAAAGTTGTCAACTTATTTCTGGGCAGAAGCTGTGCAAACTACTTGCTTTATTCAAAATTCAACATTGATAGACAAGCATTGTAAGACACAATTTGAAATGGTGAGAGGTTAGAAACCAAATTTGAAATACTTTCACATATTTGGTTGTATATGTTTTGTTTTCAAAACTCATCCAGTACAGCTCATAAAATTTGATCTTAAAGCTAGTGAAGGCATTTTTGTTGGTTATCCACTGTCAACAAAAGCTTTCAGAGTGTACAATCTAAAAACAAGGGTGGTCATGGAATCTTTTCATGTATCTTTTGATGACAAGAAGATTTTCGGTCTAGAAGATGCTGATGAACACGGTCAACTGAGATTTAAAAATAAAGTACCATACGCTGAACAACTAAATCTTGATATATCTGCAAACACTGATAGTGTAAATACTGATACTCCATCAGACTCTGATGAGCCATTATTTACTAATGGCAATGAAACTTCTGATCACGAAGCACATGTTGAGGGGGAGCAACATGATCATACAACTAGGTCTACTTCAAGTAATTCATCAGGAGAATCATCAGAGGATAGCTCATCAAATATTGATCCCTCAAATACTGATGAAGCAAATTCAGGGCGAGTATCAGGAAATACTGAAGGTACTGAACAAAGACAACAAAGAGACAATATGGATCATAGAGGATCATCTAGTTCTAGAAGCCAACTTTCTACTGTAAGGAAATGGACAAAATCACATACACTTGATTTGATTATTGGAAATCTTTGTAAAGGTGTACAAACTAGAAGGTCTGCTACTAAAAATGAATGTCTCTATCATTCTTTTCTATCTATGAATGAACCAAAAAAATTGGATGAAGTTCTTTAAGATGCTGACTGGGTCACAGGAATGCAGGAATAGTTAAATGAATTTGAAAGAAATAAAGTCTGGACACTTGTGCCTAGACCAAAAAACTGATTAATTGTTGGCACAAAATGGGTATTCAGAAACAAAACTGAAAATGAATGCATTGTTACAAGGAATAAAGCAAGGCTAGTTGCAAAGGGGTATTCTCAATAAAAAATAATTGACTATGATGAGACATTTGCTCACGTTACAAAGCTTGAGGCCATCAGAATATTTTTGGCCTATGTTGCTCACATAAAGTTTAAAGTCTTTCAAATGGATGTGAAAAGTGCATTTCTGAATAGTGAACTTGAAGAGGAAGTTTATGTTGAACAACCTCCAGGGTTTATTGATCCAAAATATCTAAATCATGTTTATAGGTTGGATAAAGCACTCTCTGGACTAAAACAAGCTCCAAGGGTATGGTATGAAACACTGGCTCAATTTTTTCTTGAGAGTGGTTTCAATGATAAAACCATATTTTATTACAATCATGGTATGGACTTGTTGTTAGTTCAGATATATGTTGATTATATCATTTTTGGTTCTACTAATGATAAACTCCGTCGGAAGTTTTCTAAGCTTATGCAGTCAAAATATCAAATGAGTATGACGGAAGAAATGAGTACTCCAGAAACTTGCTTAAAAGGTTTGAAATGCAAGATAGCTCAACTGCAAGTACTCTCATGTACACTGCAACCAAACTAGATTTAAACACTGGAGCATCAGTAGATATAACTAGCTACAGAAGGATGATTGGATCTCTACTCTATCTAACTGCAAGTAGACCAGATATCATGTATGCTACCTATCTTTGTGCAAGGTTTCAAGCTGATCCAAAGGAACCTCGCCTAATAGCTGCGAAAAAATTCTTTGAGTATCTCAGAGGAACCATGAATTTAGGTTTGTGGTATCCTAGAGAATCATACTTTAAGCTACTAGGTTATTCAGATGCTGATTTTGCAGGTTGCAAAATAGACATGAATGCAAAAGTAGAAGCTGCCAATTTCTTGGAGGCAGATTGGTTTCTTGGTTTAGGAAGAAACAAAAGATAATTTCCACTTCCACTATAGAAGCTGAATTTTTAGAAATGAGTTTCTCAAAACAACTAGGCAGGGGGTGGGGTGAATGACTAGTTATCAAACTTTTTCGATTTGAAAACTTTAAGTAAGATATCGAGTGATTGAGTGAATAAACAATATGAGCAACACACGATATAACTTCAATTTACTTTATATTAATAAAGCAAATCACTACTATAGCCCTAAGATAAACCAGTGATGATTTATCTTAGCTTCTCTTAAGAAAATGAATTTTCAAGTTTGCTTACAGAGTAGAAAAGGAAATAACACAATACAAAAATATCACTCTCTGCTTATCTCTCAAGAAGGATGTGGAATAAATATATATCACGTCTCATTAGCTGTGCACACACAATTCCTGTGAGCTGTATCTTGCCAATACGGTGAAGAAACGTTACCCCATGCATGGGCCCCCTTGTCATTCTTTTTACACCTTCCCATATTCGTAGCAGTGTGTCCCCTTTTCTTCCTCTCCAAGTTATGTTGTAGATTTGACATATGTCCATGGACCAGCTCAATATACCAGCTGCTGCAGTGATTGTTCCCCTTTAAATTTAATTTATACCTTTATTTGTCTTATAATAGAATTGCCCGGCTGAGCATATCGTGAACTCAGATATTATCTTGACTTCACTATACTATATCACAATGTATATCAGAGTTTAGTCTTCACGATATAAGGACTTCACCATAGTATATCGCAATGTTTATCAGATTTTAGACTTCACGACATCTTCAACTATGCGATATAGCATTGCACCACTTCACTACATAGCTCTTCTAGACTTCACTATATATGACTTGAAGTGTCTTCTGTAACTTTATTCAAGCTGTTCTTCATTCTACTGCTTGATCAATCTTTGATTGAGCTTCTCCCAGAAATATTTATTTTAGACTAATATTTACAGAATATTACATGGACAACTCATAAGCTCATTATAATCATTGAGCAGTCTAGCAGCAATTACATAATGTAAGTGACAAGACAAGTATTGTGGGAACCTATCACTATTCAAATGGTAGAAACCACTTGATCATGTAAAACAACAATGTCACTAGAGTAGGCTTGTTATGATGGTATAGACCTGTCATGTGCCCAACAATCTCCCCCAAATTGTGAGTAAGAAACTTAGGCACAATTTCAAGTCTATTAACAAGCCTACCATACATAAAAGATACATCATAGAATAACTGTATGAATTTCAAGAACAAGTATTTTACATGAAAACTTACAACAGAGAAATTCTTTCCATCTTTATTTCTTTAAAGATGTTGTAGATACATATCCATCTTTGACAAAGTCTTTCAAGATCCTCAACACTTCTAATTCCTCTGTTGTCATTGCCACTGGCCTCTTTTGTATCCTTTCAATTATATGAATGATTGTGCGTTTGTTGTTCATCTTCAAATTTCCAGGTGTTTCCAGATGGCTTATGTCCTTAGGTCTGGTTCCAGATTGGTAAATCACAGTCTTTGGATATAGACATATTTCAGGCAACTTTTGTGGATGATTATTGAGAAGCTCATGATAGAGATCCTTGTTGTTAATTCCATCACTTTTAATTAGAGGCAGAAGTGCATCAACTTCAGTGTACCTGAGATTCATCAAGGTGTCAATTTGGAGATGCCAGATCAATGATTTGTTGTTTGACACCAAGATTATCTTCTTCATATATATTTCTCCTATCTTCCTTGGTAACACTATGATGAGGTTTACTCTGCTCTTAATCAGCCTTAAATACTTCTGGAAGTCTCCTCTGGCTTCTTCCTTCAGATCCTTTAAGAATTTCAAGAAGGTTAAATCATGACATTCATTCAGCTCAGCTACTTCTTGAAGTTTGGCATGTGTTAACAGTTACACTTCTACTAGATTACCATCTTTCTTTGATGGAACGTGACTGATAGGTTGAGGATTTGGCATTGTGCCCGGAAAGTAGGTGCATTCAACAATCTTTAATTTTCCCTCAGCATCCTTAATTTCCACTCTAGGCAGATTTATAGTCTTTATTTCTTCTTCCTCAACCTTATTGGACTTTTCTACCCTTGACTTACTCCTGTTCACATCCTCCCGCTCCTTCCCCTTTTTCTTTTCCTGCTTCTTCTCCCCCTTAGGCTTGTAAAAGACTGATGGCAGTGAAGCTTCTACAGGAATATTCAGATATGCCATGATTTGAGTAAGCATCTGCTGTTGAGTGAGAAGGACATCATTTGTAATTGAAGCAGAGACTTCAATTTTTTCATCAACCTTCTTCAGAGCTTCCACCTGTACCGTAGATAATTGGTGAAGTGGCACCTCAGTAGGTAACATATTTCCATATTGATTTTACCACATGATTTCACACTTTTCATTGATAGACCGATTTTGCTTGATGAGTTCTGAAGCAGCTGAAGAAAGTTGGCTTGAAATAATTGTTCTATGAGATGCTTATGAGTCTATATCTCTGATCATTTTCCTGATCTCAGCAGCATCATTAATTTCACTAGCCATTTTAGGAAGGGCTTTCACATATTCATCCTTGATCTCTTTAATGTGATTCAGAGTATGTGTTTTCAAGAGATCAATTTCATATTCCATTCCTTCCCCTAAAAGATTCAGACATTTAAGATTGAGTTTGGTGGAGTCATTCAATTCTTCATATAGGGTTGTAGGTGAAAGATCATTAGCACAACACCCAATAGACATTAAATACTCATGTCCGATCTCTGTAAGAGCATCCTTTATCTTCACCTTGTAACTACTGTCCAGCCAAGCATCAACATTTCCTTCTTGTTTAGCTTCATTGACTATTTTGGCTCTTTGAACTTCCATGTCTTGCAGATGCTCCAAGAGTATAGCCTGATAGTCAGCATTTGGCATGTTTCATGTGACTAGATGTTGTACAATTGTAGAGAACCCATCCAAATGATCTTCATAGTCAAAAGACTTCATCAATTCTGGATCAGTGGATGGTTCTGCAACACTGTCATGTTGCACAGGCTGCTGCAGCCATTGATTAACAAAGTGAGAGCTATAGATTGGCCCTTCTGGAATGGATGAAGGTTCCAAGCTAAGATGAGTAGAAATTTGACTCTGAGAGTATAGTTGTTGAAGAACTGTGGGGTCTACTGATATCTCCACAGATGTGGGATGAGTTACATCAGTAGCCTCATTTATCATTGCTGACACATCCTTCAAAACATCCTGAATGATGAATGAAGGTGATTTTTTTCACAGTGTCTCCAGTGAAGACTGGTGAAACCACTATGTTTGTGTTGGTTTCATTAGAGTATGCCCCATCATGCATCTCCTGACCAACTGAATGTTGTTCCTGGGTGGTGAGCATAGTGTCATGCACTATATCACTTGAAATTGACTCAACCACAGATTGAAATGGTGGTTGATTTATATCTAGAGTTCTAATTTCTTGGTTCTCTAGCTGAGAAGAAATTTGAGTGTGTAAGATTTCTGGAAGAGAAGTGGGTATGAGAGGTGATTTTGGCAACTCCTCCTCATTAGGAATAGGAGAAGTTTCAATTTACATGTGCTCTCCACTCAAGTGTTCTCCTTGTATCAACTCCTCAGGATTGAGTTCCTGAGGTTGCGCAGACTCTGTACAAGATACAGTGAGGAGACTGCTCTTTTCAATATCTGTGCCTTGTTGAGAAGACACAGATATTAACAGGTTTGCCCCTTCTATTAAATCCAAGTGTTGTTGGGAGGACAAGGAAGTTGATTGGTTTCTTGACTTCTTTGGTCTGGTGAGAGGTGACTCTGTTTCCTCACTTTCTACCTCTAAATCAGCATCATCATGAACTAATACAATGGCTTTCCTCTTATCCTTTTACTAACATTAGTCTTTTGAGAGAATGATGCAGTTGGCTTAATGAGTGCTTTGTCAGTGTTTGATGAAAGAGGCTGTGGGGGGTTAGTGTTGCTTGGGTTAGGCTGATTTTGTACACCTTCAGTTTGAGCAACACTTACCACACTAAGTTCGTGAAATGTTGGCTGAGCAAGTGGGTAGCTTTTGAACATATCACTCATATGAGATGTTATACACAAAGGAACATCCACTTGATTCCTAGTTTCTAATGTCCCAGTGAGAATTTTGGACATAGATTTAGGATAAGCCAATCTTGATGTATCTATTCTAGCATCAGTAACTAGTTTATGATTTTTATAATTTAATACATACTGAATGAATCTAGGATAGAAAATATCAGAACCCCTATCTCTTGGAGATTTGCCCAATCACTGACAGAGTTCTTTCATAATGATTGCTCCTACATTAATATTCTGGTTGTAAGCTAATGTATGAGCCATCTTTATAGCAATATGACTGATTTGATCACATCCGGTTTTTCTACATAGAAAGGCCTTTTGTAGAGCATCAAATAACAAGGACCATTCCTTCCTCACAAATATTTTGTTCAGCATTGATAAATTGATTCCACTGCTATATCGGATAAAGTCCAAGAACTCAATCATCTCCTCATTAGTTGCTTCAGCTACAAGCCCTTCATGTGGTAGATCCAAAGCTTCGTTCATCTCAGTTTGGTTGAAGGTAACAATTGTTCCTTTGATGTTGACCCATCCTGTAACCCAATCTCAGTACAGGTAGTTATTCTCTAGAATTCCTCCAACACTTCCACATACAATGTGGGATTTGCAGTAAGAGCTCCTCTGAGATCGGATGAATTTAAAAAGTGAACAAATCATTTGTATTGATCTTTGATGTCATTCTCAGTAGTAAAGGTTAAGTAGTTTGTAGTCTGAGGAATGATGAAAGTAGTGGGTGCTGCTTTAGGTGCCATTAGAACAAGAGAAATTAGATTTGAAAGTGTTAGAGTGATTTCAAAGAAGTTCAGTGTTTGAATACTTAATAAAAAAATTAATTTGATGTGATATACAATACGAAATAGATACAGAAAGTGTATAGAATTGTCTGTATTTTGTGAAGCGGGTAAAAGAAATATCGTGAAGTCTAAAACTTACTATATCGCGAAGTCTGAAAAACAGTTATACCGTATAGTCTAAAGATGAGCTATGTCGCATAGTTGAAAATGAACTATGTCGCATAGTCAGAAATGAGATATGTCGCATAGTGAGAAACTGTAGACTATACATTAAAGTTAGATCAGAAAAGGAAAATTTCAGTCAAGTACTCTGAGAAAATGTCAAAAGAGTGATGATTTTTAGATATTTAAAGAAAGATAAAAAAATGAACTCACTCTTTTGTTCAATATAGGATAAATTATAAAATTCTGAAAATTCAACTGGTGAAAATTCCTAATTTTATAATTAAAAAAAAAATTATAAATATGCAGTATTGAACTGAAATATTTATAAAACATATTTCAGCTGATTTCCATACTAAAGAGTGTTGATTACAATTCATGTGGAAATCTATTGCTGCAAACAATTTTATGTTGATTCACTTAAGTCCTTGAAATGAAGGATTTAGCATACCAAGTTCACTAACCAACCTGTTGAAGATAGATTCATTCAAGGTCTTAGTGAATATATCAACTAATTGCTTTTCAGTTAGAACATACATTACATCAGCTGTACCATTTTTAACATGTTCCCTGATGAAATGGTATCTAATGTCAATGTGTTTTATAGTTGAATGATTGGTTGGATTATGGACAATGGATACAACACTGGTATTGTCACACATTAAAGGAATGTGTTTTAATACTTCCATCAATTGATTTCTAATCCAAAGCACTTGAGCACAACAACTACCAGCAATAATGTACTCAACTTCAGCTGTAGAACTTGTTGTTGATTGTTGCTTCTTACTTGACCAAGACACTAACCTCTATCCTAAGAACTGGCATCCTCCTGATGTGCTCTTCTTGTCAACTTTACATCCAGCATAATCAGAATCAATAAAGCGCACCAGATTAAAATCAGTTCCCTTTGGATACCAAAGCCCATAGTTAGCCTCCCCTTCAAGTATCTGAGTATTCTCTTGATAGCAATCAGATGTGATTCCTTTGGATTAGCTTAAAATCTTGTACACAGGCATGTGGCAAACATAATATCAGGTCTGTTAGCAGTCAGATAAAGTAGGGAACCAACCATACCTCTATAAGACTTGATTTAAACACTCTTTCAGGCTTTATCCTCATCAAGTTTGGTTGTTGTTAACATTGGAGTCTTAGCAGAAGTTGTTAGGTCCCAAAGTATTGTAGAAGGGGGGGGGGTTGAATACAATACTCACAAATAATTCAATTTCGTTTGAGTTCTTCGTTTAGTTATGGAATCAAATTAAACACAAACAAGTTCGAGGAATATATCGTTGTATTAATATAAACCTTGAGTTTGCTACACTCTAATCAAGAATGATTAGCTACAATAAATATGACAGCATAACAGTACAAATACAAGCTTTTGAAAATAACTCGCCTTCAATGGAGCTCTCGTATTTGCAGTTGGCAGCTGAGGAAGATGATTAACAGAATTGATTTGTTTCTTCTTTTAAAGTGTAGACTTTTCATAATTTAATTGTGTGGCTTAATTTCAGCCAAGTTAATTAATTGTGCTGCTTAAATCATGAAAAACACAAAAGCATAGGTGGTGCCAAGAGTGTATGGCTTTTGTTGCGCCTAGAGTGAAGGGTAACTTTGACAAATGCAGCAAAAGGCCATGGTGGCGCCTAGAGTATCAATCCCTTGAAGAGGTGGCGCCTAGAGTGTTGCTTTGACCTTTTACTTAGTCAAAAACACAAGTTAATAGGTGGCGCCAATGAATCAAGCATGTGGTGGCGCCTAGAGACATTGTTACTTGGTTATTTTTCTAGTTTGCAAGTGGTTGCGCCTAGAGTATCCTTTGCAGGTGCCACTAAGTCCATGACTTAGTCAAATTCATGCTCTAGTTCATGGTTGCGCCTAGAGTGTAGATATATAACAATGTGGCGCCTAGAGTGCATGTATTTGACTTAGAGAAATTCTCCATATGTTGCAATTTAATCACTTTCTTTGCAAACCTTGATTTACCCTTTTTCTGTATCAACTTAATTTCATTTGAATGATCAAGTGAACTCTGTTCAGATGTGTTGACGCTTAGTGCACTGGTCTGGTTCACAAATGACTAACACTAAATTCAATTCCCTTGATCTCTTTACAATTCTGAGTTATGTTACCTCTATTACATATTATGTTACATTATACTTTACAATCTCCCCCTATTTGATTGTTAGATTTCGACAAGCAAATCCCTAGAGGATAACTCAACTGACAAATAAGAAAAAGCAAAGTACTGAAAACGGGAAATAATATTAAATATTTCTGGATCATATATACATTTCCAGATTTCTTTGAATGGAAACACAAAAACAAGAAGTGTTCCTCTAGCCTGAACAGATAAATCTATGTCTTCTTGATTCTTGGTTTCCTTTGTTTCTTGTCTTGAGTAGGGGCTTTCTTGGTCCTTGATGATTCTGATTGACTTGAAGATATGTTTTTCTTTTGACTTGAAAGCTTTACTTCAACTTCAGAGATTATGAGTCTGACCAAATCTCTTGCTTCGACTTCCAGTGAGTTAACAAGTTCAGGGTCCTCCAGTTGCTTCAGTAACATTCTAAGGTAGACTAGATTTTCTAATTTCTTCACAACATCAAACAACAGAGATGTCTTCTTTGATAGAACAAAGACAGTTATCCTTTTTGGATAGTCTTGCACTCTCTTTGTGTTGTTGACTCTTTCAAACTCTAGTCTTGCCA
>PHNY01067981.1:338-13829 GCA_003724115.2 Anethum foeniculum
AAAAAAAAAAATTATTAATAACTAACCAATTACCATTTTTCAGCTAAAACACATTATTTTTTTATTTTTCTAATCAACCTTCTACTTTTCCCAATAGGATAATTCTATTTTAATAAAATAAAATAATAATATTTCAATTATTAATAACCAACCGATTATCCGTTTCAACTAAAACGTACTATCAATGCAAATAAGATTAAAGATATGATATTAAAATTTTTAATTAAAATTGAATTAAAAATTCCGTGCATCGCACGGGTTTTAAGCTAGTACTATATTATAATAGATGAAACATTAAAAGTTTAGTAGTCGGTCGGTCGGTCGATCAGTATGGTACTTGCTGAAATTACTTAATTACATTTACTTAAATATTCAAGTTTATTTACTTAATTGCCCTTACTAATAACTTCTATTTTAATCATAATTAGTATATAAACTAATTAACTTTTTCAATTAAAACATATTACCTTTTTTATTTTTTCAATTAAAACGGGGAGATAGAGCCACTAGAACAGAGAGTTACCTTAATCATTTTTATTTTAAAGTTATATTTATCAAAATTTGTATATAAATCAATTAATTTTTTCAACTCCAACATGTTACCTTTTTTATTTTTCAACTAAAACACCCCATTTTTCAAAAATATCACGGGTAATTATATTTAATAAAATAAAATATTATAATTACTAATAACTTCTATTTTAATCATAATTAGTATACAAACCAATTACCTTTTTCAACTAAAATACGTTACCTTTTTTATTTTGCCATCTAAAACTACTTATTTTTTCCAAGAATATCACATGCAAAGTACCTTTACCAAATCATATTTATTTTAAAGTTATATTTATACTAATTAGTATATACATCAATTACTTATTTCAACTACAACATGGTACCTTTTTAATTTTTTTCAACTAAAATATTTTAGCTTCTCTATTTTTTTCCAGCTAAAACATTTCTTTTTCCAAAAATATCACGGGTAACTAAAATATTTGTTTCCTAAAAAAATTACGGGTAACTAAAATATCTATCTTTCTCGAAAATATCATGGGCAAATCTATTTAAAAAAAGTAGAATAATAATAATATAATTATTAATAACTAACCGATTAGTTTTTTTATATCACGGATAACTAAAATATCACTCTTTTCCAAAAATATCACGGGCAACTAAAATATCTCTTTTTTCCAAAAATATCACGGGAAAGTATATTTAATAAAGTTGAATAATAATAATACTAATAATAATAATAATAATAATAATAATAATAATAATATAATTTTTAATAACTAACCAATTAGCCTTTTTCATCTAAAACCTATGATCTTTTTTATTTTTTCCGACCAACCACCCACTTTTTCAAAAATAATATGAGCAATCATATTTTAATCAAATAAAATAATAAAATTATTATAATAATAAAAATAATAAATTTTTTAATTCAAGTTAAATTAAAGAAAATACAATATTAAAAAAATCCGTGCATCGCACGCGGTTTAAGCTAGTAGTGGTAATAATTAAAACATCAATTTAAAAGCCAATACTAAGGACTTCACCGGTCTTCTTCTAGGTTCATCCGGAAACCCAAGTATTCTACTTAAAAAGATACTCTATTCGAATCAGAGATAAATTTTGTTTATAAATTTGAACTATTTCTTTATGATATTTTTGGTTTTTCGCAAATTCAAATCACTTTTTTTATAAATTATAATAACATTTTTACTTAAAATATAAGCGGAATCGCTCTCCTCATGAATTAGGATACATTATTTATATATAAATTCAAACTCATCTCCTTTATAAGTTATGATACCTATTTTACTTGAAATACGTTAAAGATAATTCGAAACTTTCTCCTTTGTAAATTAAAAACTTTTTCTATATATACTATATTAAAAGATATTTATAAATATTCAAAATTATAAATTTTTTAATAAATTTAAAAAATAGATTAAAACGATATTAGAGAGGCCGTCTGTCCTCCTTTCAAAACAAAAATATAAAGTTTGAACTGTGTTGACGAATTTAATCACATATGCAAATGAGGGTGAGATTGAATTATTTAGTTATGGACATTTACGTAGCTTTCGTTCTCTGGACATGGATACCTAAAATATAGACGAGTGCAAAAAATATATATATTAAAAATGAAGTTTGAAAGCCGGAGATTGATGTCCACCGCTTGACCACAGGCAAAGATATCTCTTCTTTTATATAAATTTTGGATGTCTTATATATTCGAATATATTTCTTTTTATAAATTTGAATATTTCTCAATTTTGAATAAATCAAACTTGTATCGTGTAATTTCGCATTTTGTGTATTCGAATTCTAAATCCAAAAATGAATAATTTAAGGCTTGTTTACTTTCGTGTTTGTATAGTATTTTCTTGTGAAATTGAAAATTTAAGTAAATAAATATATAAGCTTTTTAGGATATTTTATATATTAAATATATATTTATATATATTTATATGTAATATTATAAAATCATATATTATATAAAAAACATATAATCGTTATATATATTATTTATATTATTATATTAAAGACGAAATATTAAAAGTTTCGTTGGTACACTGGTCACTCCATAGTTTGGTCACTCAATCCACAACCGTTTAATATTTTAAATCAAATTAATGGGAACCGTTAGATATAATTCTAAAAATAATAATAAATATTATTATTGGTTTGGTACATGCAGTATTTACTTAGTTACCCTTTCTTAAATACTAATGTAATTTTTACTTAATTACCCTTACTTAAATTATTTTTGTGACTACTTTATTTTAGACCTGCATTAATTCTAATTAGTATACAAGACAATTACCTTTTTTAACTAAAACATGTTATCGTTTTTAATTTTTTCAACAAAAAGATCTCATTTTTCAAAAATATCACGGACAATCCTATTTAATAAAATGAAATAAATATTATAATTACTGATTTTAATCCTAATTAGTAATTAGTATATAAACTAATTACCTGTTTCAACTAAAACACGTTACCTTTTTAATTTTCCCAACTAAAACATCTCCTTTTTCAAAAATATCACAGATAATTATATTTAATAAAATAGAATAAAATATTATAATTACTAATGATGACCAATTAAACTTTTTGAATAAAACATGTTACCTTTTCGGTTTTAAATAACTAATTTGCTACTTTTCCAAAATGACACATGTAATTAGATTTAATATGTATACAAACAAATTACTTATTTTATTTATTTAAAATATTATTTATTATAATATTTTTAAATTATTTTAAAAAATATTATTTATTTGTATTTGCGATATTTTCAAAAAAATATCTTATCGATCAATTTAATAATTTAGATTAAGAAAAATGAATAATTATTAACAATATTTCGTAAATTATTTACAATAAAAATTGATCACTGGACGAAAAGAAAATAATCAGATGTACATAATTTAAAACTTATATTTTTATTGCAGATCTTGTTACTATTCTCCGTATAAAACAACGCAGAACTTCAAAATCAAATTAAATTTGATTAGACCACTCATTTATGAGAATCAAACATTCTACCATCATTATATTAAATAAAATATACAACACTATTTTCAACTTAAGTTAAGAGTTAAAGATTTCTTATATAGTCTATATCATCTTTTTTAATTTCATTGTTAGTCTAAATTTTAAAATAAATAAGGATAATAGATTTTTTACATTTTATCATATTAATAACATCATATATTACTTATTATTTATTTTTAAAATTTGAATATGAACTTATATATATACTCTAACATGACAATTGAATTCTAACAATTAATATGATTATTCCAATTAAGCCGCTCTCTCATTAAATACGTTTCTCTCTAGTACGTCGCTTTCTCGTTATTTCTCATATCACGCTGCAACAACATATTAAATAGATTTAATCATCTATTAAACTATATCAGTATATTATAAAAATTATATATACAATGTCAAGGATTTATTTATTTTATGCTATCTCATCATTATTTCGATTAATCAAAATTAAAAATTTTAAATATTACGTTATTTTTGAATGATTTATTGTCTTTGTCAATAAGTTAGAAAATAAAATACATTTAAATTCTGCTTCCCTATAAATCTGATTGTGACTTCCATTTCAAAAATGTAAAATTGAACGATGTTTTAATTTCTATAAATTTACATCCACAACATCTATCTGATATTTTTTTCTATTTCAAATATGTTATAGATTTTTTTAATAATTTACCTTTTTCTATAAATTTAAAATATGCTTCTCTAAAAATTTGAATTCTTTTTCTACTTTAAACAGGTCAAAGTAAATTCTTGTCTTACTTTAAACTATCATTCTTTATAAATTCGAATGGATCTTTTAGTTCAGATATGTTAAAAAAAAAATTAAAATTTATGTCTTATCTATGTATTTCATAGAATTTTAAATTTATAAGGACGGAGATATACGTTTATGTGGCGCCTCTCAAATCGCCTCATTTTATCTTTCTAATTTTTTCAATTTTTCAAATTAATAAATAGAGAAAATTTTAATTACATTATATTCTCCTAATCTTTACTCTTAACTCAAATTACATTCTTATTATATTATTCTAAAATTTTTCTACTATATCAATAAACTTTCATCTTAACTCAAATTATCAAATTACCATCTTATTATATTCCTAAATTTCTTTACAATATCAATAAAATTTCCACTTAACTCAAATTATCATCTTATTATTCTTTTAAAATTTCTTTACCATATTATTATTTTTTAAAACTTTATTTTCAAGTCAAAAGGTAATTAACTTATTTTCTCTTAAACTTTTTTTTAACTCAAATTACCGTGTTATAGTTTTCCTAAAATTTCTGTATCAGGTTATTATTCACTAAAACTTTCTTTTTAAGTCAAAGTTATTATCTTAATACTCTCCAAAATTTCAAGTCCTAAAAAATAGTTTAAAAAGGAAATAAATAATTTTATATATACATAAATGTAAATCGTTTGACTTAAACTTTAAACAATCAATCAATATACTTATATAAAGAGGAAGAGTGAGGCGTTTATGTGGCGTCTATCAGATTATCCCGTTTTATTTTTCGAATTTCTCAATTTTTTGAATTAATATGTATAACATGGTAATTTAAGCTAAGGAGAAAGTTTAAGAGAAAATGTTGTTTATTATATATTTTTTGTTTTAATTATTTGTTATTTTATATTTTTTTAATAATTATATTATATTTTATATTATATTATTATATTTTTTTAAAATATAATAATATAATAGTTTATATTATTGATACTCAGATTACAAATACGTATTAGATCTATATATCTAATCAACAATTCTAAAATAATTATTTTTGACAGTTAATATAAAAAATGATATCTTTGATCATTACACATTTAATTACTTTCGATTGTTAGTAAAGACACCTATTAAATTTAAACTTGTGAAATGATGAAGACTTAAATTCGATGACAATGATAATTACACTCATGTCGTCCTGCCTAGCACAAGAAAAGATGGTTTACAGTTCATTAAAGTTGAACAAATAATGTAATGAAAAGAAAGTAGTAATATAAAAAAACGTTACCCCTAAACTTTAGCTTTGCTTTACTTTGAATAATGGATCGGCCGACCGGCAATGCAATCTTGTAATCTCTACGGTAAGGGTGTTTGATTCATGATTAATGTGTCTGGTTAACGGAAATCGGAATCTTAAATTCAAATAATAGTGTTTGAATTAGTAATTTATTGATATGGAATGGGACCTCATTCTCACTTGATGGTTAAATCAAACCCAACATATCCTATAAATTTTCATTTCATTCATATTTTCATTAACCTCTATTTTCATACCTTCATTTTTATTCCCGATTACCATTCCCATGATATATCCAGACGTCCCCTGACTTGTAGGATAGTCACATGCCAATCGCATACGATTCTTTATCTTTTTTCGTTTCGTTCTCCTTTTTCTTTTTGATGCAACAAAACAAGATTCATTTTATTTCTACTTTTTCCCTTCATTCTTTTCTTCTCTGGATGAACGTTCCCCTTTACACGCAGAGAATGGAATAACTATCTTACCTCCAAAGGATGAGTTAAGCTTTTCACAAAAATACAAGTATTGTTATATGTTATTATATTGAAAAAATAAAACAATAAAAAAAAAGGGTTTTTGTAAGTTGGACTGATCTTGAGACATTCTCTTAGAGCAAGTACCAGTGAAATGCTTTGATTAAATATCAAAAAAATATTATTTTTAAAACAATTATATATTTGAATGTAAATACATGCTCCCTCTGCTTTTTTAATATAACGTTTGACTTTTCTATACAAAATTATAAATCCTTTGACCATATAGTTATAATTTATAAATTTTTATTTAAATAAAAATATATAACTAAAATCTTAATTTAGAAAAAAAAATTTAAAATTTATTATTTTAATGATACGGTCAAAATGATTTAGAATTGTGTGCAGAAATGTAAAACAATATATAAAAAAATAAAGAAAGTACAAACGTGAAGTTTTACCACATATCTCACAACATCTTTCTTACCGGGATGAAATGTGTTTGAATCATGTAATTATATAAAATAAATAAATCAAGTTATAATTCGTTGGTCAAGAAGGTACAGTCACCCCTGGACCAAGTTCCCTCCTAAAACTTCTTTCAAAAAAAGATTTCATGGAAAATGAGGGGAAATTAAATAAAAACAGGGCGAGCAACAAAAATAAGACAAAGATAAATATGGCGAAAACGATATTTTTATTGTTTAAGGAAAGAAAGAAAATTTAAATAGACAAATAAGTGTGTTGAGAATGGTGCAAATAAATATTTGCCTTTAAAAGGGTTTTTAGTCAGAAAGCGATTTTAATTTGATTTACATATATAAATTTTGATTTTAATTTTATTTTAATATAAATTTAAATATTGATAAGTAAAAATCAAACAAAACAAACTTGTGATAATAATTCATATAAAAAAAATAAATTAAAGACCGACGCAAACTTTTTTAGGATGCAGGGATTCGGATTAGACTACTGAATTGAGCTGATTTATGCCTTTCGTCTCTACTGTATAATTTTTTGTTCAAAAAAAAGAATGTGAAAGGAATATTTATTGTGCATGCAAGGAAAGATTTTCTTTGTTCTAAAAATAAGAAAAGAGATTTTCAGCCATGTAGTAGTAGTAATTCGGAAATAATAATTGGGAAAATAACCAAATTAAAAAAATATATAGACTCGAGATCTAAATGGAGGGAGGGACCAAGTTAGTTTTGGGCCGGAAATGGGCCAAAACAAAGTGCGTACCAACTTTGATTTGTGGTACCACTGTGGAGTGTGGACCATATCTATTCTTCATTTGTCCCTGGCCCAGTTACATAGGCACTTCAGTGGACTGGACACAGTTCTCAAGATTTAAATTTTTTTAAAATTATATTAATCGTAGTACGTTGCAACCGATTCATGCAGAAAATATTGGTCCAAATGAATAAAATGATTAATAAGCATGCTCGATCATCTATAACCTGGAGATTTTCTGGGGAAAAAAAACATTGGAAATTTTGTTTGCAGGATACATGATTTTTTAGTTTATGTTTCGCGGCTACCTATATTTCATGTCTCATTGATCTCTTGTAAATGATCAATGCTGCGTATTTTTTTTAAAAACTGGAAAATGTTATGATACATAATGTGTTTTCTTCGTAAGACTCGTATATATTATTGTAATATAAGATATTCATATAGCATATAAGAGAATAGTCAGTAATATGTTGGCAACTCTACGTTAGATAACAATTTTGAGAAAGATTAAGAAATTTCTAACATTTCTTCCTAAGTTCTTATAAATTATCACACACTCTGCATTTTAGTGATGCCAATCTCTTTTATTACAAAATCATCACATATAACATTATATCCCTATAATATTACTATATTATAGTCTGTGCTATGCACAGGTAGTTTAAATATTATTTATAAAAAATATAATTATAATAATAATAAATAAAATAAATGAAATAGTTAAGTACATTAAATACAATTCAATATTTAATTTATTAGTTTCAAATATATTAACAAACATTTTGATCAATAGTTGTATTTCGATCAATAATTGTAGAAAAATTTTAAAACTAAACTTGCGAAAAAGTATGTGTTATGTATGAAGTTGATGAAGGGCGGAAACACATATTTAGTCGTGTTTTGATTTATTATTTAGTATTATGTTTTATTACGTTTTAAGATAAACTCACATAAAATTTTTTATAGATCATATTTTTGCGATTTCTATGAACATGTTGCGATCCTCTGAATTTTTAATATATTATTAAAATTGTGGAAATAATATACTAACAAAGGAAACTCGTAATCATTAAGTTGATGCACAATAATATATTATCACCAACCACCCGGTTATAATTTTCTGCGAAAAGTAAAATATTTTAAAAGTGATAAGCGTGGATAAATGACGCGGCCTCTTATATTTATACCAGATAGATAATTGTAATTGTAAATATGTACCATCAAAAATCTATATATCATAAGAGCAGGTTCAATGCATACCTATATTTAATCTTATTTATAACTATAACATATGTCCAAAATTATAAAACTCAACTCCAATACATGGATAAACATGGATTGATAAATATATAAATGGATACAATTAAAGATGGCTATAATATAGTTATAGCTATTATTATAATTTGACACCAAAAATTATTTTTTGTTGTTAAAATAAAATTTCAAATTAATATTAGTTGTATTTTGCATCCAAATAATCTCAAATTAATTAATTTTGTCAATCTCTCTTATATTTTTTACTAGCGTCTTACCCGTGCTACGCGTCAAATCACAAACCCACAATTATCAATCAGTAATTTTACAATCAAATAATATTGAAAAAGAATAAGGATACTGAGATTAATCTCAAGATATTTTTCTTGAAAATATGAAAAAAGTATGTAAAAAACTTAATCTTAACATTTATTTACTTACCATGGTTTTGTTTTGTTTTAAAATTAGGAAAGTGAATAGTCATATGCTTAATTAAATACACACAAATCAATGACTACCTAAGGAAATTTTTCTTCAAGTCTATCTCAAGATCCTTAAACTCATATTAAAATATAAAATATAATTAAAATCAAAGAATTTACAGAAAATAATATATTTTATAGCAAATGAAAATGCAGGCGTTGTGGTAATTCGATTATGGTGATTTCAATATGTACTTGGTGATCTCAATCGGACATGATATATATTTGGGAAAATCAATTCATTCTCTCCTACAATAAGAGTAAAAGATATCTTATCCAAAATTTTGGTCCTTGATGACTAATAATAAACAACATTCGATCAGATTTGTTGATTACTTTTTCATCAACTCTTTCAAAGGGCCTTTAGATCTTAAAATTAATAGATGATTGTTGTTCGATCTAAAACGGTTTTTTTGTCAGAGATCTAAAACGAAATTCTATATTTTCATAATTTAAACAAAAAATAAGTAGGCATTCTAAATATAATTGAACACTTAATGCAAAATTTATGCTAATAATTTATCTTTAGTTTTTCGAATAACTTTATTTGCTTAATAATTTTTAAAACATCATTAAATTTAAAGATAATTTTGTGAGTTTCGCGTGGGCTGTAAATTCATCAAAATCAGATTTTTAGAACTGAAGATAGAAATAAGAAAATTTAGATATAATGTTATTGGTCTAAAATTTAGACGTTCTCTTTTTATGATAATGGTAAATAAGAAAAATTTTGATATAATGTTATTGGTCTAAAATTTAGATGTTCTTTTTTTTTTTTGTCTAAAATAATTCAAAATTTTCTGATTTGTTAACTGCATACATTGTTAGACTCAGATATTATAAGAAGGAAGGATGTGTATGGAAAAAGAAGAGAGGGAATAAAATCAAACATAACCCAATAAATTTGTAATTAGAATATATAAGTATCTTTTGACATATAAAAATATGTAATATATGGATATGTTAAATAAAATAATTACGATATTTAAATTAAAATTATTAACTCACTATGGCTAGTATAATTGGATGACAATGGTAAGTAACAATATTTTTAATAAATCACTCTAAAATTTAGGATTTATCTTTTCTTGGTCTAAAATAATTCAAAAATTTATGATTGGTTAACTGCATACCCCAAATAAATTGGGAACTTATTAAAAAAAGACAAGATCTTTAACAAGAAAACTAAAAAATAAAGGAATTGGGGCTTATCACGGGTTAAAAACCGATGAAATCCCCTGTATAATATGATTTAATCAATCCTTCTTTAGATGTTATTGGTTGTTTGATCTACATCGGGGTGTCATTGATGTTGTTAGCGACGGGTGGAAAAAAAAAGATATTGGAATTATGACAAATTAATAATGAATTTTTACCAAAAGAAAAAAAAAGAAGACACTTTGAACATAAGAATCAGTTCGAAAAACTATCAAACAACAATAAATCTACGATTTATTCCACTTGATCGTCACTTTTTAGGAAAAAATAATCTCACTCCTCTCAAAAACGTAACCTCCCCGCCCCATGTAAACAAAACAACCAATAATGTTGGGGCTTTCACCGGTTTTTCAGGGTAAAAAACCCCGATATTTTTTTTTTCAATTTTTCAAAAAAAAATTTGGATAAAAAATTATCGCAATATCTGAATTCTTTGTCTTTTTCGATCAACCGGGTGATTATACGGTTTAGAAGGGTCTGATTTTTCTTATTTATGTGATTTCGTTTTTTAATCTAAGATTTGTATTTATTTTGTAATTTTAATTTAATTTGCAATTTCAATTTGATTATAGATTCTTCTTACTGAGAATTTTGGTGTTTCTCTCCTTTGTTTGTGAGAGTTTTGATATTTCTCTCCTTTATTTCTAAGAGTATGATGTTTAATTTAGTGATAAGAGTTTTTATAGGGTTGCAATTATGGTCGATAGCTCAAATTGGATTAGTTCCAACTGGATATGGTGAAGCGGTTACATGTAAATATATCATCTTCAACAAATGACGTGATTATATCTCTAAAAAAATTGAATTAACTAGCAATTATTTCTGTTTTATGTTTGTTCGACATAACTATTTTTATAGATGCCGTATATCTTTTTATTACTGAATTGATACCTACTTTGAAAAAAATTAGAAAACCTCAAAACTTATGCTTTTTCACGTTACCACGCCAGAATTATAATATGTGCTGTCCAATTTTTAAATATGATGCACAATATATTCGAAAGTAAATAAAATGTATTTGTAGTGGGGGCTCAAAAGTAAAACCAACTAAGCGGTTCCCAATTCGAAAATGGCCCAAATTTTTAAAATTCTACATATATACATATATATATATTTATATTTAGATAATAATAGTTTAATTATACTTATATTTATGAATAATAAATTTACATTAAATACAAGTTACTGTAATTTTTAAAAAGAAAAGATATATAATATGAAATATCAATAAATTATAAATTAAGTTAAATTAAAAAAATGAAATTAGAAAAATCAAATAATATTAATATTTTTAGTGATATGTGTATAATGCCAAGTATATATCAAATGTAACAAAAATTATTGTCTAAATATATAATATTTGTTTTTCTTTCTCTAAACTTTTAAGTTATTATAAATTATCTAATTTATATTATTTTGTGCTATAATTTTCTTTCAATTGTCAATTAATTTAAATTTTACATTAATATAAAAATTGATGTAACAATAAATGAAAAAACAATAAATAAAATGACGTATAAATTTTGTGTGAGATGTATATATAATTAATTATATGTTATCATAAATTTTTTATGTATAATTATCTTGTAATAAATTAAAATATACATTATTTTAAATATAAAAAGATAAGTATTACATCATAATTTATTATAAATAATATATAAATATGTATATTAATTAAAATAAAATATTTTTATATTTTAAAATACCTCTTTTCAAAATTTGTCTCAAGACCTCAAGTTTAGTTGAAACGGGCTTGTGTATTATAGGTGACGTGGTCCCCGTGATGTCATCAGGGAGACGTAAGCATGCATTAATGTTGTAAAATTGTAGTCCTATTGGTGGGCATAATTTATCATGGGCGATAGGCATGGTTGAAAAATGACCGTATAATGATTTTTTTTTTCTTCGAAACCGTATAAAGTATTTTAATTGATCTAATTAGAGAATGTAAGAGGTTTATTTTGATTTAATTAATTCTGCGATAACAAATGAAACGGAAGGAGTAACATTTTAAAAGTATTTTGTGAATCAAAGTAACATTTTAAAAGTATTTCGGGAATCAAATTTTTACTCTTGACCGTTTTTTTTATTTTTATTCATACATTTTTTGTTTATATATGTGCCTTCTTGTTAATATGTTTGATTTATAAAATTAGATAACAAATTTTTCCACAAACTGACATGTGTTATTACTTAATTGAAACGAGTTCCTCTATTCACATAAATAGCACCAGTCCACCTCATTTATCATGTAATTTTGTGCTAAAATTTTATACTCCCTACGTTCCAATATATAAATCCCTTTTGAAAAAAGATTGTCCAAAATTACTTGCCCCTCTCTTCTTCCAATACAAATTTAAGAATATTTTTTTAAAATTATTCTTATATTTGTCATTTCCAAGATTTGACTTTCTAAAATTATACTCCCTCCGTCCCTTTTTTTTTTTTTTTTTTGCTAAATTCCTCCCTCCTCCCTCCGTCCCTTTTAGTTGTCACATTTGGAAAAAACACACATATTAAGAAAATATAAATTTTATATCTTGTTTACATGTATACCCCTAATTATTACATTAAATGATGAGTTATTGTATATTAGTTGTAAGTCAAATTTTGGAACTAGAAATATAGGGGTAAACATGGAAAAACTTGTATAAAAATGTATTGGAAAAAGAGTGAGACAACTATTTAGGGAATTTTTTTTTTTTTTTGCAAAAGTGACAATTAAAAAGGGACGGAGGGAGTACTATATTCTCACTTTTCAAGATTTTACTTTCTAAAATTCTACTATATTTTCACTTTTAAATGTATTAAATGAGAGTATTTGTTGAAAATATTATCCAACTAATTATTTTTTTAATATGCTTTTTTCTTCAAAAGGGACATATATACTGGAGGGAGGGAGGGAGGGAGCACTTAATTTTATGGAAGCAGCATATGTAGAGAAAGAGTTATTAGCTAAAAAAACCAACAGACTTACCGTTTTTTTGCCATTTAACCAATCAACTTTTATTTTCCCAAATAACCCAATTAACTTTGATGAATTAAGAAAATTTGAACTTATCTTTTAGAAAATAACTAACCCTGGTTAGTAATTGTTGATGTGGCTAATTATGACCAACTCATATCCTACGTGGAACTAATATAAAAGAATAGTGATTTATTGGTTGAGAAATTAAATTTCTAATTATTAGTAATTTAATCTTAATTACATTCTTTAATATAATTTAACA
>PHNY01068007.1:714-11144 GCA_003724115.2 Anethum foeniculum
CGTCCAACTAAGGAGAGGCCCATTAAATGCTCCCTATAAATACCTTGTAGTTGCCCCACTTGGAGGGGGAACATTCAATATAGAGAGAACCTTCTTTGTATCCTAAAATATGATTTAATTATTAGATTAGATTCATTGTCATATTTCTTGGATCATCACTACCGCAATCAGCCAATCACTGTCCCTGCCGCAGAAACCTAATTCGGTTCATACTAGCATAAGTGCATAACTGCATGATTGTTGATAACGAGGAATTATTGTAGTTGGAAATAATGTAGCTCCTCATTCCAGTCCTGCTCCTCTTCGTCCCTCATTCAAGAAAACTCCCTTCATGGCAATCTTCAAGCTTGTAAAATAATGACACGAGTTGTTTTAATGAATGAAGAATAATTTCTGCAAATTTTGCTTCCAATTAGTGAAAACAACACTGTTCAAAATTCTTTTTCAATTATAGAACATTTATCCGTGAATTTTCTGTCATTGAAAATGGATTTTTTTTCAAGATTCATCATTGTCTCTGCAAGTGCGCTTTATTTTTTATTAGCTTCTCTGTATGTAAGAATTAACAATAAATAAAATTCGGTTCTTGTTTGTTTAATACTAATATAAAGTTCCTAGTATAGCACCTAGAAAATTAAAAACATTGCTTAGTAAATTATAGAATTAAATTTTAACACAAACGTTCAAGTTATTATGGAGACAGGATTGCATCTGGTGGACATTAAAATTTCCCAGGAAAACAATGATCGATGTTAACCAAACAATCTGAGAAAGTTCCACTACACATGATGCAGGATGATTGGCACCGGTATTGAGGCCGCTATGGACTGCGAGGAGGCTATTCACAAATAAAGGCATGATCACGCTGCTAGATTGCTTGATCCTGAGAAACACCGTGGTAGCTAAAGGTCTACAATCTAGATACAATGCATGATTATGCTCAAGGCTGCAGATATATATTAGGTTTTGGTTTTATTTTATTTAGAATTTTATATCCTGCCTATATAAGAACATCATTGTGTAACAGATTATTCTCATCTTTTCTTGTGGACTCAAAAATTCTTTCTTGTGAATTCAAGAATTGCCTCGTGGATCCTAGGTGTTTAAGAATTTCTCGTATAAAAATCCTTAGGACTTGCGCTTGTTTCTCTTAAGCTTCCATGTTGTTTCCAACACATGAATTTCTGAGTATTCTAGATGTCTACTACCACAGTTATAAAGTTGTTTGACGAACTTATAAGTTATAACATAAGACAAACTTGAAGAATGCTCCAGTCCGGTGACCTCCGCAGTTGTTCCTAGCAGCCACAAGTATTGATAAAACAATTTTTAGGTTGACTACATCAGAGAGTAATATGTAACACTAGTGATGTTGCCTCTGACAGGAAATCTCTCAGAATGAATTTCCTTCAGTAGGAAATAACAAGTATTAATTGATGAATTGAGAATTCTACTCATCAAGTGTTAATTCTTACTTATATTCAAATTTTATTTCTCTTTTAGTGCATTTTCAAGGTAATTTTGTTTAAAATGGTAGAGATTGATAATCAATTAATATTATACAATAATATATGTGCATATAGAAGGAAAAAACTTACCAGAGGGGAAAATTGCTAGTACCATCGAAGCAATAAGAATGACTTTCCTTCTGTAGGTGTCTGAGAGATTTCCTATCAGAGGCAGCATCATTAGTGTTCCTAGTCCTACAGTCTGCATGCATGTTATTTATGTCATCAGGCCCTCTTTTTTTTTTTATGATCAGTGCAGATTCTCTGACATGATAAGTGTTATTTATGCGTCACATTTTTTAAGATACATATTTAGAACATACTGCAAGGTGATAGTCACTTATACCACACTCCACAAGCTTTTTTTGGTAATTAAGATTCATACCACTTGTTGAACACGCACTCGTCTTTTCCTGGACAAACAGCAGACATGATGACATCTGTCATGGCTGGAACCACCATGAAGACGGAGAAGCTGTATAAAACACTGTCACAAAGAGGTGGCTCAACCGCGTAATCAGCATTTCCATCAATTATGTCTCCCACTCCAGCTTATGTGATTGCAGCCTGTGCATTCTTAAAGAGGCTTGTTTGGTGTGTGGATGGACCACGTACAAACGTAGAGTTAGACTTGGACATAAAGATTCGAATTCCAACCAAACTACATACATTTGATAACATACATTAAACACTTTTTAATAAAGTACATACTTTATATTTAGGTACGTGGTCGGCCTATTGTGATCTGTAGATTGGATCGATATTGTTCGAGAGAGAGAAAGAAAAAAAAATCTGTGCGTGTGAAAACTGAATTGTTATAGAGGAACAATTAAAAATATCTCACATATGTATAATACATTTTCAGTCTTTAATAATGGTTACCGACTAAATTTTTTTACAAGTGGTAATGGCTCATCTCTTATATGCACAAGAAAATACTAAGCAATGTTGTGACTGTGCATATGGTGATTTAACAAAGTTAGGATACGCTCCATATCTTCTCCAGGAACTTTGAAGTTTCTATTATCACGGGGTAATTACAAGCTATATATTACAAGGCGCCATGCATCAAACACAGAGACCAATCCAGCAATCTTACTTCCACCTAACTAATTTGACGTCTCCCGAGCTTCGCATGAACCAGAATATGTTATACATGTTCTAATTAACAAGACTAGGAGTTTAAGATACTGAATATTTGAAAGTGTGAGACAACAGGGACATGGTTTTGCTTTAGACCTATACTGTACACTCATTGAAGTCTAAACTAGAAGCAGAACTTTCATCTGTGGAAGTTACGGTGAGAGGAGCTTCCCTTATCATAATGCTTAATATGAATGCTATCATCTGCACATGATGAATTTTTTTCTGAATTAGTAACTAGATCAAACTAGAAATACAAGATGACATAAAATGTAAGAGTTAATTGCATTCAGTACTATCAGTTTATAGATATGCATTTTTGTAAACCAGTACGAAACAGGGCACTTTAGTATCAAAACTTTATGAAGTGCTTCTCTTTGCATCCCTGAGCAATTTTCTGTCCCCAATCGTTGTCAACGTTAACTACGTGGAGCGTGTTTTTGGACAGTAGTCATTTCCGCCATTTTTTATAAAATGTATACTCTTGCATATCATTTTCACCCTTATCTTCCACAGAAAAATCATCGCTTTATCCATTACTACAAGGTTAAGCATCTAGAACTAAGCTGTTTTAGCCTCTTCCATAATATCATATCAGTAAATTTTTAGGTGCTTCATAAGTAAAAATATATTTTAAATTACGACAATCCCCAGATCGAATGGTAAGAGAAAGCAAAGATGAGCAGTGAGATACTTTCAGGTAAGAAAGAGCTCTTACCACAAGAAAACTAGCACACATAAGACTGAAACCAGGGAAATGGAATGGTGCACTTTCAGAGAGGAACAAAGCTGGACAAGAAAAAGACATATTAGTTTAAGGTTACCTGACTTATTGGATAATAGAGTTGTCAGAATCTTATACCTGTTAAGGGACTGAAGGCCAGGGGAGAAACAACGTTGGCAATAGAACATATGCCTGTAAGGCACCCTTGAGCCTTTCCCTGGAAAGGAGGGTTGAACAATCAAGTCAGGAAAATCAAAGATTAACCTAGTTGATGGGAACCACACCAGTCAAGAAGCCAGGATTATTGATACTATAAGCTGAATTTGTAATGAGATTGTTTTTTTTCTGTCCTCAGCCTTTTCGTGAACTCCATTCATATTGTCCGGTCATATTACTTTCAGTCATGTGTTTTCAGATGCTACCAGTTCCCTCAGATATCTACCAAGAGGAGACAATTATTCCAGCAAGTTCTTTTTACCAATTCCCTTTCCGTTAATTGACATGTGAATTAGCGAGGTAATGTTCTCACAGCATTTATGCTTTAACATGCCACAGAATTCAAGTAAAATAACCATTAATCAAGGACATTACCTGTTCACTTGGCCCAACTTGCTTGGATGCAATGCTCCGTATCTGTAAAAATAATATCTGAATTATGATTTGCAGCTTAACAATTAAGCTACTAGTAGCGAGGCAACATATTCAGGAGCTATAAACTTACACATGGTGACCCAATAGCAGCCAAAAGAGTGACCATAGCGGCCATGTAAGGAACCTATTGTTTTGTCAGTGTTAGCAAAAGATGACTTAATACAAGACAGCATATCCAATTGAAGCATAAAAAAGTGAAACATTAGGAAAAACATAGTAAAGCAAAGCAAGTACCCAGGATGACCATGCAATGCTGTACAGCAACATCTGCGAAAAATAACAATAGCTTCAAATAATGTCCTTCAATGAAGTTTTTGGCTTCAAATAAAATGCTTTAGTGTGCATTTTGTATCTAAAGTGTGGGCGAAATTGAAAATGTTACTTTTAACTTTTAATTTATCTCTTCGAGCAAAGTCAAGTCTAGTATAAAAGAACTTTAATAGAGGTATAAATCAAGCCACTTACATGTACACAGCTGAAAAAAAGCCCTATTGCAAGTATTTTCTCTTCTTTTAGATAAGGAGCAACTAGGGGCATGAGAACCATCTGCCAAATTTCATATACATTCCAAATATGTGTAAAAAGAATTAGTAGGAAACAAAAGAAAGATGGATCAAAAGCTGATGCGTGATATCAAATGGAAATATTATATTTTGAGCAACAACATGAATTCTGTAAGGTCACCTGTGATATTGTCCCAGCAACCCCATTAATCACCATGAGATCAGCAAACTGGTCCTTGCTATAGTGAAATTGAGCCTTCAAAAAGTACTGAAAGCATAATCATACACAGGTCAGCCATAGAGCAATTGAAGAGCAACATTTGATAACTATGAATCTCAAGTACTCTGGTCGTTTTCTTCTATAGGTATTTTTCTTTCAAGATTTTAAGTCCTAATACCGTTAGATCTAAAGGTCACCCAGAAATATCAAGTAAACACTTAAAAAACAGAAATTTTATAAAGAGGAATTGGATTACATGAAATAACTTATAGAACTT
The DNA here is from genome assembly GCA_003724115.2 of Anethum foeniculum. Classification (NCBI taxonomy): domain Eukaryota; kingdom Viridiplantae; phylum Streptophyta; class Magnoliopsida; order Apiales; family Apiaceae; genus Anethum; species Anethum foeniculum. The sequence goes on from PHNY01068007.1 coordinate 5,741, forward strand.
AGCATTATTAAGTAATTTTCAATGTCATTACTAAACATATGCCACAATGAAAACATGACGCTAAAACATGGTCAAAGCAAGCAAGGCACAGGAGACGTTAATTATACGCAATCTACATGTATTTATCAGGTCTATAACACACAAGCTAAGTCCTATTTTATTTAGTTAGAAGTGAAAGGAAAAGGAGTGTATACCATTACTTGTAATTCCTAACACAAAAACAACCTTATAGCCATTTTGTTTACAAGTGTTCTAGAGAAGAAACAGTTCATTATATAACTATTTACTCTTAGTGACTTTCTCACTTCAGTTTCATATTATTAAATTTAAACATGAACTTGCCGTGTCCATTTAGCTTGTAAACCAGAAAACTGCAGAAGTATATATGCTGATATCAAATTATATATTAATTTATAGTTACTGAAAGAGATATTTGAACTCAGTCATGGTAGCTCGTAAATAGAAAAATATAGGTGGGGGGAATTATTTACCAACATCGATGTATAAAGGCCAACTTCCCCAAGAGTGGTAAAAAATGCAACAGCAGCAGCTTGTGAATAGGTAGAGCTACAGAATTATTCAAATGTCAGTTCATGATCGAAATGATAGGCAAAAGGAATCACAATCAATGGGACTGTAAGCGAAAGAGAAAAAGTGCTTAAACTTCTCTAAAACTACATACTGATTTGAGAAAGGCAAATATATGTGTGTGATTCTTTTTCAAGAAAACACGAAAATTGAGAATTTGCTTGATTAGGGGTTCTCTATATTTTTATCTCCTGCCCTTAGTGTCTTGGCGCCATGTAGAAAAACAAAGTTGAAATGTAAAGAAAGACAATCCGCACCTAGTCCTTAATAAAGAGATGGTATCACGAAAAGAAGGCTTGTTCTCTGATGAATCTTTTCTCAGAAGAGATTCATCCTCCGTCTTGTTACCAGTGCCAGCAATGCCTACACCAGCGACTGATTCTGGGAGGAAGATCCTCATATATACTACTGCAATCACTGTCCCTGCCGCAGAAACCTGATTCATATAATTCAAAACACACATCAAACATATAATAAACGAATACCATTTACATATAGCGGTCAACTTCTACAACAAACTATATGAACTTGCAGAAACTATTGACTAGAGACATAACCTCAACAGAAAAAAAAAAAAAACGTTATATAGGATTCGCTAAAATATAAATAAAATTCACTTATAATACAGATACAATTCACTGTTGTCTAATTTATATGTTAAGAAATCGTAAAAAAATATCAATACTAATACCAACAACTTTAAATTAAATAAATGGGGGTTGAAGGACTCTAACTCGAACCCGAGATTACTCCCTAATATTATGTTAAGTAACTAGTAACTCTAAAACCTTAAGGTGTTAGAGCAAAGCCTAATATTTCTACATATAGGTAATTGAAACGTAAAAGGATACCTCGAAAGTGGAAGAAGTAGAGATGAAGCGAGTGAAGAGATTTCCGCATACAAAAGCACATGATGTAACACCTGATAATATCCCAAACGCCGATGCCCTTCGCTTTTCAGCTACATTGTCCGCCTGTTATACATGGGAACCCCGAAAAACTCGTAAATTCAGCTCATGGTCATGCTTTAAAGCATTGAACAATGAAAACTGGAAAGGCAAGAGAACTCTGTTTACCACATAAGCGAGAGCAATGCAGAACACACTTCCTTCGCATAACATGGAAGTCAGAGTTTTAATCAGCAAGTATGCATACACAAAGTACGGACTCCTATTGTACGCCAGAATAGCTGCATCGATCAATCCAGGTTTTAGCATCACTTGCTTTAATCATGCTACGCATTCAACATAATTATAATTCTCGTGATGTATCAAATACTAGTAGACTAGTATCCATTTATTAAATTTAATGTACAAGTTTACGACTAATTGTAGTATTTTTAATTAGTTTTTTTTTTGTTGAGTACCAGCCCACGGTGAGTCATGACACGAACTCTTTGAAAATGGGATTAGTAAGGAATGAAGCATTTCATCTGTTTAAGTATAGCTTAGGTGTTTGAAATGAAATGAGTTAAAGAATGAAAATTTAAAAAATTTAATCATTTTACGTTTAACATTTTACGCAACATTAGTTTTGCTCGTGGAGTCTGAATAGGTGTAGAGCAACTGTCTAGTAAGGGCAACTGTCTAGTGTCTCTACTAAAATCAAGTTGTACATTTTTTATTATTTAAATTTTTTAAAATATATGATACTTTTATGAAAATATTGATTTGCTCTTAATTTATCTCTATGTATTTATTACTTTGAACAGTTACTTAATAACTGTAGCCTCTGAAAATGACCTCTAGGAACTGTACCATGTATATGCAGTCAGCAACAATATACACAGTGTGTGTAGTGTAGTGTATCAAAAGAAAGTAAAACTCGATGGGCTAACGCATGCCCACCAAAGACAAGATTTGATAGATCTCCACCACCACCAGCCTATAGTACGTACCCAGGCTGCATGTCACTCCACACCCACTTACAAACAACATCTCAATTTCATTTCTTATAATCTGCATTACATATAAAACTTACAGCAGACAAAATGAATTATATTTTTTTGATCAGGGGTCTGGTCTCGAGCAAACAATTGTTGCACTATAACATATTCTGCAATATGTGTAGGGTAGAGTTTTTGGTGTAAATACATGAGGCTCATTACCCAGAATAATACCGCAATATGGTATGCTACTAACAATCGTTTGTCCTGAACCATCTTTCTTTTAATTATACCATAAAAATAAACTTACCAGATGGGAAAATTGCGAGAACCATAGGAACAGTAAGCATGACTTTTCTTCCATAGGTGTCTGAAAGATTTCCTATCAGAGGCATCATCACTAGTGTTCCTAATCCTACAACCTACATATAACAAGAAGCAACATTATGATAATTATCACTAATAAGAAGATTAATTAAGGTGACATAAAGATACCGCATGCAGAACTCCGGTGAGGTAAATGGCAGTGGAGCACTCGTCTTTACCGGGACAAACGGCAGACATAATGACGTCTGTCATGGCCGGAATCACCATAAAGGTGGAGAAGCTGTACAAAAACACCGTCATGAAGAGGTGGCTTAACGGCGTCAGCTTTTCCATCTCCCACGCTTTCTGCAATTAATTCCCCTGCCTTTGAATTAAAGTAAATAGATATGTAAGTGTACTGAGCACAACAAAAAAGAAGAAAAATGTGACTACTGAAGAAAAGAGAAGTTGTCTGCTATATATACTCCTTTTATCAACTTTTATTCTATTATGTTTTAGAACCTAGAACCCAACATGTTTATAGTGTAGGTTCTTTATACTGAGCAGGGACTCGGCACGAATTTTAAAATTTATACAAAATATATTTTTTAAAATTATTTTAATTTTTTTAAGTAAAAATATATTATTTAATTTTTTTTAATAAAATTAAAAATAAATTATGAATTATATTTTATAATAATCTTAAAATACGTGCGTAAAATAAGAGAGGGGTAGAACGGAAGAGTGGAACATGATTAATCATAAAGATTCTAACTAAGCAACCTTGATTTGAAGCAACGTACATATAAAATATTCAAATATGACTCCGGCCCTTGACTAAATATCAGTTATTGTACTTAATTAAACCTGACAATTTTGATATACGACACGTGAATACGGTACGAAATGATATAAATAATTTGTGTTTGATTGCGAAATTTGGTAGGCTAACACGAAAAAATATGAATTTAATTAGTGTTGGGTTTGGTTTTTCGATATGGGTACACGATACGGAACGAAAGTACGCGGAATAAATAAAAAAATAAATTTTAAATATATATAATATCTATAATATAATTTATACATCTTATCTTTTACTAAATACACCAAATACAAGTATCATCTTCTATTTTCTATTTTCTTCAAAAAAAAAAAAGTAACATCTTCTATTTTTATATAGTTTGAGAAATATTATATATATTATATGTATACTATTTGACTAGTGCATTTTCTAACAATTGATATTATTTTTCATATATAATTCGTTTACTTCCGTGTACCAAAAAGGTAGACACGAATATATTAGTTCCGGGTTAGTGTCAACTAGATGGTACACGAATACGAGATTTCGATTTTAATATTTCGACATAAAAGTACACGGAATGAATGTACACGTACACGACCCATTGTCCGTTCTAGCCCATTCTAACTGGGATGCCAAGTAAAAATAGGATTTGTAATGTGAATGTTGGAGTTATTACATATCACAATTATTTGTCTCGGTGAGATATGTTAAGACAATAATTATTTTGGTACCCTATCATTTTTGATATTCATATATTCTTTTTTTCAGTAGGGTACTCAGTTTGAAAAAGAGCGGTCGGCATTTTGCTATATTTAGATTGGGTGTTATTGTATTGTCGATTTCAAGGTGCCTACACTTCATCTTTATAATATTGGTTTTTCTAATGTTTATTAAGCACTAAATCTAGTAAATTTTGATTAATTTTTAATTATAAATATTGATGAACACTTGCATTCATAACAATTTTATTAATAAAAATGTACTAAATTCATGAATTTTCATATTTACTGTGTCCACGTATTAGAAAAACGGTTAAAATATTTATAAAACTTTTGTATTTAGGTTAACATTATGAGGAGATTAAGGTATAGATATTAGACAAGACCGCACTCGAGTCTATTTAATTCTCAAAATATTTGTAGTTAGGATGATTAATTAGGGTAGACAGGAATGTTACCTGCTCCTTCTGTTATTTTTTAAAATAAATTTTATTCTTTTTCAAATGTTCAATGTTCGTTTCTACGTTTAGCATAAAATTACAGATATTTTTTCAAATCTATTTCTATAATTTCTATTTTCAAGATTTGATTATTTTAATACTTGGTTTAAAATTTCAATTTTTTAGATATCTCTTCTATATATAATACATCAACAAGGGGATAAAATTCATGATAAATTTTATTCATATACTGAAATGACTAATTTACCCTTATTTTTAATATGTGGATAAAATTCATGATAAATTTTATTCATATATTGAAATGACTAATTTACCCTTATTTTTAATATGTGTATAAAAAATGTTGTTAGTGGGAATCGAACTCAAGCCTTTTCATTCACCTACGCATCTTCATACTACTACACCAAACTAGCACATGTGTTTTTAATCATACATATAATATGTGAGTGTCGTAAATAGTAAATATTTTACTTTACTTCAAACATAATTGCTGGAATATTTGTACAGTTAATTTTAAGAAATTGAATTTAAGAAATAACGTTAAGCATAGAACATAAACAAAGGATTACCTTATTTGTTAATAAATTTTTAGTTTAAAAATATATCAGTAACATTTTAATTTAATTTATATTTTATATAA
>PHNY01068028.1:2777-17259 GCA_003724115.2 Anethum foeniculum
GAAATGTGGACCTGGTCTAGATAAATTTAGAGCAGATTCAGACTTGGTAGCATTAGCAACCATTGCAGCAGCAGCAGGAGCGTTACCAGCAAGCATCACTGATTGACGAGTTTCCGATGATTGACGAGTTTCCTCACGTCGGACATAAGCATAAGCTTGTTCAACAGTAGGGAAAGGAGACATCTGAAGAACATCACTTCGTGTTTTATCTAGACGATCATCAAGTCCATCTAAAAAAGTGCACACACGATCCTCCTGAATAATCTTATTATATTCCTGAATATCAGCTACACATTTCATAGGATTTGGACGACGAAAATTAATCTCGCGCCATAACCCTTGCAAAGTATTGTAATATGACTCAAGTGATCCCCCATCTTGTTTAGTTTTAGTCACCCTTTTTTTAAGATCATACACTTGAGAAGTATCAGTACCATCATAATAAGTAGTAGCAATCATAGACCGTACCTGATATGCAGTAGGAAACCGAATAAAATTTGGTACAAGAGATGGGTCCATAGAATTAATAAGCCACCCCTTAACAACAGCGTTTTTTGTCCTCCATCGTCGAAATCCAGGATATGTTTTAGATGGTTCAGGAAGATCACCATTTATGTATCCCAATTTGTCACGGCCAGAGATAAACATTTCCAGCACTTGAGACCATAAAGCATAATTTGGTCCATCGAGTTTGATGCCAATAGGTGCAACAGCAACTTCATACGGAGGAACTGCTGATTGATTTGGAAGTTGGGTTTGTTGTAATAGTTGGGTCATCTTTGCTGTGAAGTTATCAAGAGTAGAATGTTGAGTTGAGGCTGAAGTTCTTATAGTAGAACTTGTGTCTGGATCATCTTGTATATTACTCATGATCATGTTTTGGATCAAAATGAAGAAAGCGGATTGTTACCGCTCTAATACCACATGTAACCAGTGTAAAGAAAAGAAAAGAGTTCTTTTACTAATTCATTGATACTTTACAAGGCTATACAATTTCCTCATATATAAGAGGTATTCTACTTAAGAAAGATAAATACTCCTATTACAAGAAAGAGATCAATTCTACCAATATTTACAGCTGATCGTATCAATCAATCTCATGATCTTAGCTAACAAGAATATTTACATATTAACTACCAGATATTCCACAAGTTTTACTAATTTTTCCAACATAGTATTTCTAAACTTTAAAGTAACTAATTAACCAAATGTAATTAGCAATCAATTAAGGTTTCCTGGAGTTTAAGTCTTTACATAGAATAAGTACAAGTTCACAGCAGAAATTGCAATATATATAGTATACATAAGTTTACATTTACATGCATGACTGCATGATCAGTACAAGTTCTTAACCTTAGGAAGGTTGAAACATATGTAAGATGCAATCATAGGATTCTCACATAGCATTTTAGGTGCATATATATACTATGGTAGCACAAATTCATGATCCAAAAGCTAGCTGATTTATTCTTACGTACTAATCAAACTATAATTGCATCTTGGTTTCCAGAATTTTTTATGGAAAAGGTTGTGCAGGATGATGAACGCATCCGGGGAGTTTGCGGGGGCACGGCCTCGGCTTAACTGGGGGATACCTGTGAGTTGGTGTCAGCCCGTAAGGGGGCCGGCTGTAAATTGGTGTCTACCGCCTGTAAGGTGGTACCTGGTTTGGTTTAAGTGGATTATAAGAAATAGTAGAATAACGAGCAACGGATGGAGCAATGAAAAGCAGAGCTCCTAAAATGAGGAGCAGCTTCAAGTACGTAGCGAGAGACATGTTTGATAATGTGAGAGTGTGGTGTGCATTCTCAACTAGTGGGAAGGTTAGGGTTTTATAGGGGTTTTTGTATGACTTATTCAGCCACTATGAAATTTCTACGAAAAGAACAAACTAGGATATTTACAATTATCAGGATGAGATTTTCTTGGAGTACAGTTGAGTTGAAGCATTGAACTGCATGTTTTCGGTAATCAGCTAAACCATTGACCATAAGCATTGACTTCATACAGGGTAACTAAAAATAAGGAATTTATAATAAATTATAATGTACGTGAAAAAAGAATACAAATTTACGGCAACTAATGAACTAATGAAATTTGTTGTTTTCCTCTATAAAAAGGATATTATTCAAATCAGGTTCTACTTAGGACCTCCGACCAAATATCTACCATTAATTTTTGTTAATCTTAGGATTGATATTTATTTATTTCTTTTGGTATCCAAAATTTATCCATGAAATTTTATTTTATACTTACAGGAAAAAATTGGAGAATGCATGTTATCAACCAAACTTATTCAGCCTCACGAAGCCACAACATTTGATTCAGCTTAACTCATGAAGTTACTTAGAGATGAAGAGTGTCCGATATGACAAAAAGGATATCAAGAGAAGTTGTAGATTTTTATTACCCTCTTGGATCATTCTAACTGTAAAAATTAAAATATTTGTATTGAAAATATATTTTATACATACTAATCATATTTTATATATCTTTTTTACTTCTCGGTTTCAAAATAGATGTCCAAATCCTTTTGAGAGAATATAAATGGGCTTACAGATGTCTCTTGGTATCAATACTTCACTTCTTTACTGAGAGACAGAGCTTTAGAGTTGACCATTCCTTCCTTATGTAGTGCTGCTTGGCACTATCTCCCTCATTCTCAACTCAACTCTCACCAAGTTGATATTACAACAAAAATCAGGTGTATCAAAGAAAAACTGTGTAAATGTCAAAGCAAGGTAATGGATTCTGTTTAAGGAGTGTTTGGCCCTACGACTTTGGTCAGAACCTATTGGTTTGATAGGCTCATAGTTAGCTTCTAAGACCACTGAGGGTTAAAGATCAGTCATTTCAAATTCTAGAATCAGAGGGTCCAGGATTGGAAACCAAAGAATCTTAGAATTGTTACCTCGGAGTCAAGAAATTTATCTTAGGATCAAATCCACATGGACTCAAGAAGAATATCCCAGCAAAGTTGTCTTACATAACCCTGTAAACATGCTTGCACATTCATTAGCTCAGAGCGTAAGAACAAACTATATATCAATCTTGTAAACTCAGGATCGTTCAAATAGTTAGTCCAAAACAGAGAGGGAATAAGAAATATCCTAAGTATGACAAGATGACATAAATCTAAGCTATAGTTATAACTTTCACATTACTTATTCCTTTCCTTGATCAGAGCAGATAAATCTCTCATTTGAATATCACAGTTCAGGATCATAAGAAATATAAGTCTTGACACACTCATAACAAGATAATTCGACAAGTCTATATCAAATATGTTCACGAAATACAACAAGACTTATATCATGTCATTTAGCAGTGTATATAAAAATAATTAAATTTTCATGTCAAGAATACAGTAAACATAATAAATCAACTAGACTGTACCAATTATACTATATTCCTGACATTAAAAACTCACAACTAATTGAAGTTATGCTACACATTTATTCTAGCACACATAACTCAGAAGTCTATCAGAGCATATCACATATGAAGGCTAAAATAAACATCAATATCATAAGTATTTGCATCCGAGAAACATATAGCATGAATGCACTCAAACACTTATATATTGCTACAAAAACTCTAACTTAATCAGCAAGTAACATATAACGAGCATGGCAATCAATTAGCTTCAATAACTATGAAAATGAATGAATATTGGTAGATAAACTTACAAAGCATCATCATGCGGGATGTAAAGTTTACCCTAATCAAATCGCTTTTGTAGATTTCCAAATAGTTGGAAAAATTCAACATGCCAAGTTCACTAACCAACTTGCTGAAAGTTGCTTCATTAAGTGGCTTTGTGAAAATGTTTGCAATTTGGTCAGTTGTGGGAACAAAGTGGAGTTCCACAATACCATTCATTATGTGCTCTCGAATGAAATGATACCTTATATCAATATGTTTGGTCCTCGAGTGCTGAACTAGATTGTTTGAGATTGATATGGCACTTGTATTGTCATAGTAGATAGAAATATTCTTCAGATCAAGTCCATAGCCTCGGAGTTGGTTTCTCATCCACATAATTTGAGAACAGCAACTTCCAGCAGCTATATATTCAGCATCAGCAGTAGATATAGAAATTGAATGCTGCTTCTTGCTAAACCAAGAAACCAATCTTCTTTCAAGAAACTGACAGCTTCCTGAAGTACTCTTCCGATCAATCTTACAACCAGCGTAATCAGAATCTATATAGCCAATGAGATCAAAACATGTATCTTTAGGATACCAAATACCAAGATTAGGTGTACCCTTCATATATCTAAAAATTCTTTTGACAGCTATATCAGATGTGATTCCTTAGGATCAGCTTGGAACCTCGCACAAAAGCATGTTGCAAACATTATATCTGTACGACTTGCAGTCAGGTATAGTAGAGATCCAATCATACCTCTGTAATTAGTGATATCCACCTTCTTACCAAACTTACTTGATCAAGCTTAGTGGCAGTTGCCATAGGAGTTTTTGCAGGTGTTGAATATTCCAGATTATATTTCTTCAGAAGATCTCTATGTACTTCATTTGACAAATGAAGATATCATCTGGCTTCTGACTCACTTGAAGTCCAAGGAAGAAATTCAGCTCACCCATCATACTCATCTCATACCTACTCTGCATTAACTTATCAAACCTTACACAAAGTGCATCATTCGTAGACCCAAATATAATATCATCTACACAGACATGCACAAGTATGATATCATTTTTATGCTTTATATGAAACATAGTCTTATCCATGACACCTCTAGTAAAACCATTCTCAAGTAAAAATTCAGAGAGAGTGTCATACCATTTTCTTGGCGCTTGCTTAAGACCATAAAGAGCCTTGAAGAGAAAATAAACAAAATCTTCAAACTCAGGATCTATAAAGCCAGGAGGTTGCTCCACATAGACCTCATCTAAAAGCTCACCATTCAGGAAAGCACTTTTCACATCCATCTGATAAACTCTGAAGTTTGAATGTGCTGCAAAAGCTAAAAACATCTTGATGGCTTCAAGTCTTGCCACTTGTGCAAAGGTCTCATCATAAGCAATACCTTCTTCTTGAGAATATCCCTTATCAACCAGTCTCGCCTTGTTTCTTGTTACTATACCATAGATTTATCTTTAGGTCTGGGTATAAGCTTCCAAACATTCTGTCTTTCAAACTGATTGAGCTCCTCTTGTATAGCAATCACCCAATCTGGATCTCCAAGAGTTTCATCTACTTTCTTTGGTTTCATCTGAGATAAGAAACCAGAATATAGACATTCATTCAGAGTAGCTCTCCTAGTCTAAACTCATGTGCTTGCATCACCAATAATTAGATCTTCATTGTGAGATCTATTCCACCTTGTTGCTTTAGGCATATTAGCCCTTGATGATTAAGCATTTTCCACCTTGTTCTGCTTCTTGTTCTGCTCTCGCTGAGTTGTTGCCAGACTGATCTACAGAATTTGATACTTGAGGACTTACTCCAAAAACAGTTTGACTATGCTCCTCTGCATTTCCACTGTCATCATTTTCATCTGGACCATTACCATCAAAATCTGGATCAGAGTCATGTCCATTTCCATGATTATTTCTATTATCATTTCCATCTGGAACAACTTCAGGTTCTCCTACATCATCAGAAAGATCTTCAACATCAAGACAATTTGAATTGTCTTCCTTCTGAATACTTGGAAGCTTGGCGTCATCAAAAGTAACATAAAGGCTTTCCACAACTTTCCTGTCATTAATCACAAAAACCCTATAAGCCTTAGACTTCAATGAATAGCCTTCGAAAATACCTTCTTCAGCTTTAGCATCAAACTTTCCGAGATGCTCATCGTCCTTAAGCACATAGCATTTTCCTCCAAACACATGAAAATATTTCACAGATGGTGTCTTGTTGGCCATAAGCTCATATGGTGTCCTTTCATATGTTTTGTTGATCAGAAACCTGTTCAGAGTATAGCAAGATGTATTGACTGCTTCAGCCTAGAAGTAGGTAGGAAGATTGGCTTCATTAAGCATAGTCCTTGCGGCTTCAACCAATGTACGATTCTTCCTTTAAACCACTCCATTTTGCTGTGGAGTCATTGGTGCTGAATACTGTCTTAAGATGCCCTTTTCTGTACAGAAATCATTCAATTTTGCATTTCTGAATTATGTCCCATTATTTGATCTGATAGTTCGTACAGGCACTCTAGCTTCCAACTCAATCTTGTTAATGTGATCAATGATCAAATCAGCTGCTTCATCCTTTGAATGTACAAATAACACCCACGTGTATCTGGAATAGTCATCAACAATCACTAAGCCATAGCGCTTTCTTGACAACGACATGACATTTACTGGACCAAATAAATCCTTATGCAGAAGTTTTAGTGGTTCAGTGATGTCAGTCATAGTCTTATTCTTGTGTGATGCTCTATTTGACTTTCCTTTCTCACATGCTTCACATAGTCTATCAGGACTGAATTCCATCTCAGGAAAACCTCTCACCAGTTCCCTCTTAACCCAAGAATTCATGGTCTTGAAGTTTAAGTGGGAGAGCTTCTTATGCCATAACTTACTCTCATCTGCAAAAGCTTTACCGTAGAAATACATTACTTGACCATCTCCAGCAAAATTCCAGTCAGCACAAACAAATCACCCTTTCTCACTCCATTGAGAGTAAGCTTCTGATTCTTCTAATTAGAGATCAAACACTTCTCCTTCTTAAATACAACTTCACGTCCTTTGTCACAGAATTGACTGATCCTAAGGAGATTGTGCATAAGAGCTTCAACCAGAAATATTTCTTTAATGATGACATTGTCAATTTCTAAACAGCCATATCCCGTTGTATTACCCTTTTTGTCATCTCCAAAGGTAACCACCGGGCCAGCTTTCTCAACCACCTTTGATAGCAGGGCTCTATCTCCAGTCATATGCCTTGAACATCCACTGTCCAGAATCCACGTGACCTTCTTTTGCTTAACGCCCTGTATACAAAGGAGATTAAGTTTTCTTTGGTACCCAAACAACGTTTGGTCTAGGGGACTTAGAAGCATTTGAGTATTTGACATGTTTCTTCACAAAATTAACAGGTTTAACATTCTTTGCATTATCATTGACTGTTTCCTTATCACTTTCAAAAGCCCCAACATACTTGCTTCTGGACTTGGTGAAAGGTGCCTCTTTACTAGATTTAGGAGGGCTCATAGTCTTTAATCTACCATGGTTCTTATGAGCATGTTTATCATGATTATGAGATGTATCATGTGAGTGTATAGAATCAAGATAAATGTTCATGAAAGAAACAGCATATGGCATGCAAACAGATTTTTCACACTTAGGACATTTAGGCATGTTAGGCATGTTATGAACATGAGTATTTTTAACATTGTCTACTTTAACCTTTATAAAACCATGAGTAAGGTGACCAGTAGAACCACAGTTGTTACATAACTTCCTAGGGCCATTAGCTCCTATCCTGCCATTTTTGTTTCTACTTCTTTTAGTCTTAGAAGTAAAACCTAGTCCAGCATTAGAATGTTCACTTTCACTANATAGGTTTCTTTGCCTTTTGTTTCTTTAAATTCTCAAGATCCTCAACAAGCAATTCATGATGAATAAAAAGATTCTCCTATTAAAAGGTTCAATGATAGCTTTCTGAAACAAAGGTTTCTTAGCGGTTTTAAGAACATGTGGTGTATCTGATGGATTATTACCTTTTTCTACAGATTCTTTCACTACATGTTTCTTTTTAGATTTTCTAAGCTCATCATAATCTAGTCCAATTCCGAATTTACCATAAATAACCTGACTAGATATGAGTTCATTTCCAAGATTAGTAAAATTAGTGTAAGCATGCAACTTATTCTCTAATTCTTTCACCTTCTCCTGAAGTTCAATTTCAGACTCAGCATAATTCTTAACTTTTAGTTCCAGGTAATGATTATCATGCTTTAGGTTATCTATAGCGACATTAGTAAGAACAAATTGATCATTTTTCTCTTGAAGTTTATAGAGTTCTGCTTTTAAGTCACCTGCAGTACCATTAGCACATCCTAAGATAGCTAGACAATTCCTATAACTATGACTTAAGGCATTGGACTTATCAATACAAGATTTATCAGTGCAATCTACTTTAAGACTATCATAGGATTCATGTGAACCAAGTTTAAGAGATTTAACAGAATCTCTTAAAGCAACACAATGTTTATTCTCACATAAATTAGCAGTAGGTGAGACAATTTCATTTGAGATGATTACCTGATAAGATGATTGAGCCATCAATGCAAGATTTCTATACTTCTCCTCTTCATCATCTATATCATCCCAGCTCTTTCCTTCAGCTATGTAAGACTTCGCTGGATACTTCTTTGAACTTCCAGAATTCTTTTTCCGATAAGCTTTTCCTTTATCCTTTGCTTGTTGGGCCTTTCTGCATTCATTGGCAAAGTGTCCAACGTCATCACAATTGAAACATCTGAACCTGCTTCTGTCAACCATCCCTGTCTTGTAGCCTGACCCAAAAGATGAGCTTGATCTCTGTCCTTTGTTACTGCTTCCAGAACCCTTATAACCATGTTTCCTTCTAAACTTAATGTTACTGAACACCCTGCAAGGTTGGCCATAGTAGGATCTTTCATGCTATGCAGTATCATGCTGTGCAGCCCTTCCATTGTGTAATAATCATTTGGATCACCAGAGAGATTTCGATCATCCATCTCAGCTGCAAAGGGCACTTCAGCCTTAGACTTAGGCTTCTCAACTGTAATATCTAGCTCTTTGTGGTCACTAACAATAAGAGCAGTCATCTTAAATAGTTCAGAATTCTTCTTATCCATTGTACCATCACCATATATGATTTTTCTTTGTTCCTGCTCCATCTTATGAGTTTTCATTTTTCCATACAATTTCTCCAATGACATAGTCTTGAAGTCCAAACGCTCAGGAATTGATGAAGCCTTACTGTCAAGATTGTGTGGCAAGGTGAACATGAATTTCCTGTTAATTTCCTTCTGAGGATAACTCTTTCCATGAATGGGTAACTCATCAATCAATTTGTTCAGTCTTTCAAAAACTAGAGTTATGCCTTCACCAGGAAGAGATTTAAATGCCTCATACTGTGTGGTCAAGATATCAAGTCGATTTTCCTTGACATTCTCAGTTCCTTCCATTAACGTTTCTATAGTTTGTCACATATGCCTTCCATTTTCACAGACCATAATCTGGTGTCTCATATCCTCATATCCATTGCATCAACCAGAATCAGCTGCAAGTTGACATCGAAACTGACCATGTCCTTCGCTTTATCAATATAATTCTTTTTGTCCTTGAAAATTACTTTAGTAGGGTCAGCAGGGTCTTCAATCTCAATTATATATGGTCCTTTTTCATGAACATCCATATAATCATGATTTAAAGCCTTAAGGAACAATTTCATCTTCTTCTTCCATATATATTGCGCCTTGTCAAACTTAGGAACCTTGATGCTACTAGCTTTCTGAGCACTCATATTTTCAGATCTGAAAAATTTCTGCATTATAATGTCTCAAAATACAATAACCCAGACGGACAAACCAGCAACAAATCAACCACAACAAAGCAACAACCCAAAATCAAAACTACACCAACGAAAGCAATCCTAATCTCCGTACAATAAAAATCAACAACAAAACTTGCTAATCTAACGGATCTGATCTGTATAGCGATCAACAGGCTCTGGTACTAATGTTAGGTTGAAAAGATACATACAGAGGGGGTGAATGTATGTTCTTCATTTTTCGAGATAAGGTGCAGCGGAAAATAAAACTCAAAACAAAAGAATACAAACACACAGAGATCCGGGGTTAAATTCTTTATTAAGAAAATAAATCTCGAAGGTTTTGCTTACACCGTCAAATACAAATTATTCAACGCAACAGTGGAGTAAACACTACTATGGATATAAGCTATCAACTACAACTATTTATCCTATCACTCTAAAAAGCCATTGCTCGTATCAATAATTAAATAATAAGAGCAAAGACAATATAGCTTTTGAGTGTTATAATAATTGTGTAAGACTTTAAACAGTGTGTATAAAATTGGGCATGATCTCTCCTTGTCAAACCAATGAAAATAAAGAGCTGATATCCAAAAGGAAGAGCTTCGCCTTCAATACGTAAAAGAGAGATACAATTCCAATATACTAATCTGATTATATAAATGGTAGGTGGTAGGTGAGTAGACTTGGAGACGTGGCACGTTCTCTTCCAAGTAATTGAAACAACAGCTTGCATTTGTACCCTTGGTTGCGCTTGAATAAATTCTGTAGCTTTAACCACTTGAATAAACATTTATACCTTAGAGTAGTGGCACCTAGGGAGCAATGTTTGGACTTAGAATCTTCAACAAAACCCATTTGTGGCGCATAGAGTGAAGCCATGAAGTTGTGTGGCGCCTGTAGTGCTTTTAGGAGAAATTTGACTTAGTTTCTTGGCCAATTCTTGCAAGTGGCGCCTACTAGGTGTTTTTAACTTAGTTTCTACACCACACATTCCCAAGTTGCGCCCAGAGTGAAGTAGAGGACACAAGTTGCGCCTAGAGCCAATGAAGGTGCTAATTTGACTTAGTTTTTCATTCCTCACTTCATGGTGGCGCCTACTAGTGCAACCAAGTGACTTAGTACTTAGTTTTCAATGCACTAACAAGTATGTGGCGCCTACTATGGTTCCATACACTCTTGGTGGCGCCTACAGCTTTCAATAGTGAAGTTTTACTTAATTTCTAGAGCACTTGCTAACTAAAAAATTGTTTCATCTTCTCGTCTTCACCTCGAGTCTTCGTATAAACCATTTTGCATTCTTCTTAGGTACGAATACTCACTTAACAATACTTCTAATGATGGTACTTAGTTTCCCTTCACAGATGACCGACGCCTAGTGCAATTGGTCTGGTTCACAGACGACTAGTTCCATTCTCATGCCTTCGTACCATGAACTTTACAAATCATTGTCAAGTCTTCTACCATATATAAACAACTTCACTTAGAATTCTTCAGGTATTCACACTGATCATACTAACTGCTATGAATGACTTCAACCTTATTACTCCGTTACCTAAATATGATAATGAACTTCAAACGATCTTCTGATGACGCCTTCTTCACTGCAGCTACTAGGATCTTTGTGTATATACCATTACTTCTATCTGTACTGATTCTTAGTGGAACATAGTATTATTTTGAAGTCCTTGTTCTATGTTGAGTTATCCAAGCCAGTATTGTTGAGATAACATATCCAGCTTCAATCTTGCAAACCAACACTTTTTTCAACATATCGAGTAGCTAATGTAACATTTTTATAAGTTAATGCAACATTTTTAAAGAAATAACTAGAATAAAACTTCACTACATATTACACATTTACAAAATAACTTGAATTCATTGAAAATTCACCATTACATTACATAATCAACATACTAAACTTCTCAAATATCATAATCCGCCACCTACATCATAATGGAGAAAAGTACTACTACCAAATATAAGAATAAAAGTCTGCAGTGCTAACTAAGGAAGAGCTGATGCATGTCACTTACTTTACGTTAAAGGACATCGCTATACTCCATCAAATGACATCGATGTCTGCCTAATAGTCGACTTTGTTACTTGAGACAACCTGAAAATAACATAAGAAGTATATATGAGATACGTAAATTTTAATTTCTGACATATATGTTTTTAGTATTTTTCTAATTTAAATTACTGAATTAAAATAATTGTATTTACTAATTATTTATATTTATTTAATTTAGTAAAAATTTCATTGACTTATAAGTAAATTTATCCAAACACTTATAAAAGTATTAATGTACTTGTCATTGTTATTCATTTTAAAATCATAAGTCACTTATTTCATGGAGCCTGAAATGGACACATAATCAATAATTTTGAAAATTCTTAAGTTCATAAGATGACTTTACCCTGGGGTTGACCCAGGTACTACACTGAGGTTAAAATCATCCCTAATACAGATACTGATCTAATAAAGGGAGGCTTAACTTTATATTTTCAAGTAATTTATTATAAAAATTGTTATAATTTTAGAAAACTGCCGTGAGGTCACCGTTAGTTTCTCATAATAAAAAAGTGAGTGTTTTGGTGGACAGTAAAACACTTCAAAAGTTGTGTTAGTATTACCTAAAAATTATAATGGAAATTAGAAGAGAACTTGATAGCCCATATGTCACTGTGAGGAAAAAGGAACACGGTATTTTTGGAAGATATCAACACAACCCCACACAAACAAATAGTGCAGCACATTTTTTACACAAATATATTCTTGCTTAAATAACATAAAAGGGACAAATAGAATGTATAATCAAATATATGGACATGAGTAGGAGGTAGTAACACCAAAGAAATGACCGAGATATGCACATGCAAATACTTATATCTCAATAGCATGAAAAATGATAATCACAAACGTGGAACCTCCCCTAATTGCTGATCTTGATCTTTCATTATTAGCCCCCATAATTCCATTTCATTCTGGATAAGTAACAAATTAAAAAAATTCCTAATTAACACTGCTTGATGCCTACATGAACTATCAATATCAGGTTTATTAAATGGGAATGCACAAAATAAGATCCTCAAGCACCTATTGCAGTCAACATAGTTTGTATGTGCTTTGGTAGTATACAACTGAAATAAAAGCATTATCTCAGCTTTTTTTCCACAAATATGTAGACCACAAATCTTGGATTACAAAAGACAAAGTAAGAATAGGAGATCTACATACCTAAGCTCTGCACAAATTTTGTTTGGAATTTTGATGGCAGATTGGTCCCTGTGAAATGATAATAAAAAAGAAATCATTGTGACCACAATTTAAAAGGGTGTAGCAACTTGTAATACCATAAAAAATTTGAATAACATGAAATATATTATTAATTGAAAATCATGGTGGCAAATTAATGCAAGTAATAAAATTTACATGAAACATTATCATCATGTAATGGGGTCACCTTAACCGTTATAATGCATAGAGGGTACAACAACTAGCCATAAAAAAGAACAATTTGAATAACATCAAATTTGAATAACATCAAATTATATTTTCACTCAAAAATGATGCAGGTAAACAAATTCACGTGGAACTATCTTATAATATAATAGCATGAAGTTAACCATATTCTTATAGAGTTGGCATATTTTTGATACACGCATTATATCTTCTAGCACTATAGTCCTCATGGCACATTGAGGTGTCAAAATAACAAATGATATAATTAAAATTAATTAAGCCAAACAAATGACACTTAAAAAGTATAAAATTACCAACAAAAAATAAAGTGAAAATTTAAGATATAAGAAAATTACACAAAGCTTCCATAATTGAATGACCTCTCTCCATCAAGTGATTCTCTTAGACTTCTTAGAGTATTTCGTTGTGTGATTTAGCGAATAACTAATTATTCTAGTTATATCGCCATCAGTTGTTGTGATTACTCTGGACCATATGAAATGGGGAGTTATTGAAATAAGGATTTCGATTGATTTGACTACTTTACGGAAAAATTATTTTAAGATTGGACTATTAGCGTTAGAGGCCGTGGACGGCTGTCCAGCGTGGGCTAGGTATTATATGAATATGAAAATATTTATAATACCATTTTTTGCCAAAGGCCAATGTGTTGCCTTCTATTTGGTACCTGTTATTTTGGAATTTACTTCTACGAAGCAGGTTCTGGTACTATTACGGGAATCTGATCAGCTGTAATAGTACGTTCGTCTGTGAAAGACCAATCTAAAACTTATCGTTTACTATTAAAGCTTATAATAGCTTTATTTACTATTCAGATATTGTTGTTTATCTGTCTTTCACATATTACTGTGGATACTGATCTAGTTGAGATTAAATTATTGTTAAATCCTCATTTGCTCAACTATCAAAAGATTTATGAGGAAAAAGTGATGAAAAATAGGAAAATGAATTTGAGACTGTTAAGGAATTAAATATTGAATTCCTTGACCATTTCTTTGCTTCAAAGAAATTTATTGTAATAAAAGTTCTGCTTGATAGCAGATATCAGTTTTATTCGAAACTGTTTTGAAACTGCCATATTATGCCTTAATATACTTTCTGAGCATTTCTTTCGCTCATACTTGCCTATTTTAAATTAACCTTCTAGTGAGAGTTAGACTGGTGGAATTTAGCTGCATAGTTCAGAAAGAGAAGAGAAGGATGCTTTATGAAGATGTTTGATTCAGGGAGTGCAGGAATAGTGTAAGTTCTATTATATAAAGTTGTTTGTAATTATATTAGTTATATTATTATTTAGATTGTCCTAGTATGCTTCTTTTCGAAGTTATACTAGTGGGGTAATGTTACACCCTCTCAATCAGGGACCTAGATTGGGAAGTCACAACACAAAACTACAACTCATAATGGTAAACAATCAAGTATAATAGACTTGACCCCTTACACTAACAAGGATCTTTAACAGGTGATGGTATGAA
>PHNY01068041.1:835-15833 GCA_003724115.2 Anethum foeniculum
GCAAAGCCCCTCTTCATAAAACAGCACTATGGTCTCATTCGCAAGCTTGGAGCTTTCGTTGCACCTGCAGCTCAGCTTGAAGGGGAGTAATAAGAAATTCAGCTCAGCTCAGCTATTTACATTTATCATTTTCCTTTTACTGTAGTACATTTGTCTTTGTCTTATTATCAGTCCATGTAATTGGACAGCTGGCTTTAATAATCTAAGACTATAGGGGCATATTTGAGATTGTATAGCAGGTTGTTATCCTCCTAGTCTTTTGTGCCAATAATTGGTGATAAAAGGTGGGGGACTACTAAGGGACAAACAGAATGAATTAATTTTATTGTTGTGTGGCTGAGCTTACAGCATGTTTCCTCCTCTTTCTCTTGTTCTTGACATTCATTTTTAATCATCAATTAAAATTCTTGTCAAGAAGAATGTTGTGAGGTTTGATGTCGAAATGCAAGATTTGGATGTCACAACCTCGAGTAGGTAGTCAATTCCACTTGCCACCTTGCAGGAGATTTCATACATCTTTTCCAACTCAGGGAAACAATTTCTTCTTCTGTTCCTTCTTTACAAAAAATGTATTTCTCTAATGATCCATTAGGCATGAACTCATATATTAGAGCACGTTTGGGACCTTCGAAACAAAAGCCAACGAGTTCCACCACATTGGCATGATGAATCCTTCCACTTGTAGCAACTTCATTAATAAATTCTTTCCTAGTGGCCTTACACCTGCCTAGTATTTTTACTGCTACAAGAAGACCGTTACGAAGCTTTCCTTTATATACAGTGCCAAAACCTCTTTCACCCAGTTTATCTCCAAAATTATTAGTTATCTTCTTAATGTAATGTCTGAGTACTACCTTATAGGCATCAAGTTGTTTTGAGCTTGAAGAAAGTCCTCAATGGCATCGTACATTGATAAATGCCTTCTCCTAGCTCTATAAGCCAAGAAAGTGAGCAAGAATGGTAACCCCAAAGAAAATCTTGCAGCTAGAAACAATCCTGCAAGTTGATCATGTAATGCCTTGAAAAACATTCATATATCGCTTTCTTAGATTAATAAATTACTAGAAATATATTAATATATACATTATCTGGACACCAATGTAAATATTTCATCATAAAATGCACTCCCAGTGATCCACTATTGAATATATAATACAACAATAGGACTATCGTGTAAGGTTAAAGAGATATGATCAGACTAAATACTTTTCCTAACACCTCATTGAGAGCTAAACTGGTAACTTCATATCCACCACTCAGTTTAAGTGGTAGCTTAAGTTCTGGAACTCATTTGACGTAACTTCTCCTACATAATCCGATATCACAACTAGCCTTGTTAAGAAGATTGCTTTCTATCTCGACAACAGTTTTGAATTTCATGAAATCCTCAAACACTTTTGACTTGTGTGTTTTTGTTGACACAAGTCCACATGAGCTTATACAAGTCCAAGGGCCTCCGTGGCTCTCAATGATGACTTATTTGTACATGGTGAGATGCCTACCATATTTTTGGGTATAGGAGATGAAAATAGCTTGTAGCTTAGCAGTGACCTCGGTTGACAAGTAAGATGCTCGGAGCCATTTGCCTAGGGAATTTAAGGTTTGAAGTTATGGATCTCATCTATGTGGCAAATATATAGGTTTCAGGTTAGAGCTCTCCTCAAAAGCATAGAGTGAAAAAAGTAATCCTGGAATATATTATTTCAAAAGGCTTTGGAAGCGTTATTCATGTTCATTTGTCTGATGAAAACAGAATCAACTTTGACAACAAGATCAAGTGAGAAGTACAGTTTTATCAGTTATGACCTAAGAATCTACAAGCTATACAACCTAATTACCGATAAGATTCTCCTTAGTTGCTTTGCAGAGTGTGATGAATAAGACTTTTGGGATTGGGACATACAAAAAGACGTGTATAATTATCGTTTCTCACAGAGAGCATGCAACATTAAAGAAGTACCTCCAGAAGATACTTGACACCAATCTCAACAATTAGATCCATACATGAGTGATTAAGTTCAAACGAAAAAAAACTCTATGATTAGACTATCAACGTGTGAAGACAAATACACTTTCATGTGTCTGTCGTGTTATTAGGCTAGGAAACTTGCTGAAGCATTTGATTGTGTCAGAAACTGAGCCACTAAGATTATGTAATAAGAAATTAGCATTTTTGCAAAGGAAACGAAACATGTCACTCATGAAAAAACAAGCAAATAGGCACAGAAGAAGGCAAGAGTATCTGAGTCTCAAC
The DNA here is from genome assembly GCA_003724115.2 of Anethum foeniculum. Classification (NCBI taxonomy): domain Eukaryota; kingdom Viridiplantae; phylum Streptophyta; class Magnoliopsida; order Apiales; family Apiaceae; genus Anethum; species Anethum foeniculum. Next base: position 3,090 of record PHNY01068041.1, read on the forward strand.
TCTCAAGACCACTCAAAAAGAAAAGTTGGCCAAGTTACTGGAGTCACAGATCAACTGTAAGGGGGAGGGTTGTGTTATATTGTTAAACTTGATATAGCTTATCTTCTAAAGGTCTCTACAAAGTATCAGAAATTCCAAATGTAAGCACTCTAATGGTAGATGTCTGCCTGTAGGTGGGAGTTGCTTTGTTATACTGTGGTATTTATAGTTTCCCATAGCCCTACGAATAGAGGTGCCTTTGCACCATTGTCCATTCTGTAATCAAACCAAAAATGTTTATTGATTTTTCCAACATCTGCAAGGTAAATTGCCTGAGATTGGGGATTCTTATTGAAAATATGTATAACAGACACCATGTTACATATAACTCCTACAACTTGAGTTTCAAAAGGAAAACAAAAGATCAAAGAAGTATCTTACCAATGATTTATTTGGTGTTGTTGCCTGCAATTATGCAAAATTGGAGAAACAAAGTTAGCAAATAAACTGACATTCTACAAGTTAAATTAAGCAAAAACTGTAATACTCACTTCGTAGTATCTGAATTGTTAAGCGCAAGTCATGGGGCATGCCTACATGGTTCATCCAAATCTCCTTTAGTAATATTGAAAATAAATTATTCAAAGAATCATGTATTACTGATTTATCATGCATGAAGTAGACCCTAAAAGTAAGTTGAGGCTAGAAATATGAAAGGGGATAAACCCCTCCTCTTTGTCACATCACTAATGGAAAAGTTTACCAGAATACTAATTAGGAAAAGTTATACACTTACACAAAAGTGTAATCTGGTATGAGCTCCCATCACCGAGGTCACACGAGCTTCTGCAAGCCCAAAGATGATGATCCATGGAAGAAGTCTTGCATTCGTCGTGGCACGTCAAGCAGTAGAAATAACTCCAAGGGATATCAAATCCGTAAACCAATGCATTGTGAATTTCGGATAAATTAGAGAATACTTTACTGGCTTCATTAAAAGGCGACTGGCGTGAGACCCAATCCACCTTGCTAATCCTGCAATTGTCCTCCATTTCTGATATGTGTACATATCCAATCACTATATACGCATAAGAATAAACGTAATATTTTCCCAATACTGAAGAAGAGAATGAAGAATTTGGTGAAATAATATTGATGTATCGGGTAGAAATTACATAGGATGGACACTCCATCATGGTAATAGGCTGATTAACTTTATTTAATTTCTTCTCATATTCATAGCCTTGTTCTAATTCCGAGAAGTCATCCTCTTTGATAGAAGGGTTATTTTTTTGAAGGCTTGGATTAACAATCCTAACCAAACGTTTATCATAATCGACACTCTTAACATAAAAGATCTTATCCTGAAATAAATATAAGATGGTACGATTATTGAGGCAAGACAGCTCCTGAGTGAAAAAAGAAGAATCACATTTCTGAGCAACACCTTTCAGTGTAAAAGGACAACTTATGTTTCGAGTATTACCACAAGAAGAAGAAGAGGCAGCTTTGTAACTGGATGAGCTTAAAAATAACAATAATGTGTAGATGACTATGGAAACTAATAACAGTTTTCCAGAGGCCGGAATGACAGAAGACAAGCTCCCCCTCATATCCTTCTCTCAAGTAATAAATAGACGGCTAGAGAGCAAAATATAGTATAGTCATTTCCTGTTTTTGAAAAAGCAATTATCTCTTAGAGCTCATTTCATAATTAGGAAATGAATGGCTACTTATGAACTAACTACACTAGATCAGTCATAGGTTAAGATTCTCTTGGTAAAAGTTTTCGGAATTTTGTAATGGTCTGTATCAAAAACTAAGACTCAAGCATCCAGAACATGTATCTTTACAGAGATAGCCTCTTCTCTAGTTCATTGAATTTGTCAAACTTCTTGTCTAAATTGATTTCTTCAAATACTATATTATTGACTTCCTGTTTTGAATTTTTGATTTACAAGTGGAAGACTCATTAGCGTAGCTTAGTCAACAGATTTTTCATTCATGCATGTCCAAAACTTTGTAGTGATTCTCGACTTTGCTCAATTGGCACATCAAAGAAAAATTCAAACTTCTTATAATAAAGATTAAAAAAAAGAAAAAGGTCAGCTCAGGTTTGTAACTGGATGGTAACCCCAACTTATTACACATTTTGGAAGGACTACTTTAGTGTTACACCTTTATATTTTGGACGGCTAACCCATGGGTTCCCGAGTGATTCATCTTTTCTTGGTGATACTAGTGCTGGCCATTACCAGAGTGGTAGCGGCAAAATCACAAGTTGCAGGCGACGAGTGCAGGACAAAGAGATGCTCCCGTCATGGTCCCAGAATTCGGTTTCCATTTCATCTCAAAGACAGGCAGCCTGAACATTGTGGCCTCCCTGGTTTCCGAGTTTCTTGTGATGGAGGAGAAGCATTTCTGGAGTTGCAATACCTTGCAAACATATCCCTCCAAGGAAGCCAGCTCTTCCTTTCTACAGGGCAATCCGTTCATTCAATTAACTACAAATCCCAAATGATAGAAATTGATAGGTCCTTACAGATTCAAATTAACAACGTGACTCTTGTTTCCACGTTAACTTCATGGCTGTCTGCAATAGCTCCTCATCCCTTTGGAGGAGCAAGATTTTCTACCAATATCAATACAACATTTGCCACTTGTTCGTCAAGAGTTGCAGGTCAATCGGAGTTACTTCTCACTTCCCTTAGTGGACAAGCTTTCCTGGTCAACTATTTCGACAACATGGTAGCCTATAATCAACCATCTATAACATCATGTACCAAGGTTTTTAATTCTTCTTTCCCATCTTATATTTTGGATGGCTGGTATTCAACCCTCAATTGGTCAACTCTGAATTGTAGGAAATGTGAATCCAAGGGGGAGTACTGTAAAATGATGGAAAATAGTACTAGTATTAACATCCGTATAGCTGATCACAGTACTGTATGTTTATCTAGAGGTATGTACATACATCTTTAAAATATATGTGGATTCAATACATCAAGATGCATGACACAAACTTGTCCCGATCATGATAATTTTAACTACTTTTGAGTGATGAGGATTTTAGCCAGTATAAATAATATATGCTACTCTAATATTTCACAGGTCATACTTCAATCAAGCCAATTGCAGGCATAATTCCAGGTGCTGCTCTTATTGTGCTTGTCCTCGTAGTATTACTGTATTATATAATTAGATCATACAGACAAAAGAAATATGACGCACTAAAAATTGAAATGTTCCTGAGGGATTACAAAGCCATGAAACCAACAAGATATTCCCATGCTGACATCAAGAAAATCACGAGTCAATTTAGTGATAAATTAGGTATAGCACATATTAGAAGTTCTTAGCTTCCGAAAGTCACATAAATTAGGCGGACAGCGGGGTTTTGGGTCAGTCTACAAAAGTCACATCACCAAGGACATCATTGTTGCAGTTAAGATACTAACTAGCGATCCGAAAGCTAATGGAGAAGATTTTATCAATGAAGTGAGCACTATAGGGAGAATCTATCATGTTAATGTGGTTCGCTTGGTTGGCTATTGTGCTGGTGGCTGCAATCGAGCTCTTGTTTACTAGTTCCAGCCTAATAATTCGTTAGAAAAGTTCACATACTCTGGTCAAAATAACAAGTACAATTTTCTTGGTTGGGAGAAGCCGCAAGAAATTGCTATAGGCATAGCTAAAGGAATTTAATATCTTCACCAAGCGCTCAGCAGATTTTGCATTTCGATATCAAACCTCATAATATCTTGTTGGACCAAAAGTTCTGATTTTGGTTTGGCCAAGTTGTGTTCCAAGGACCAGAGCATTGTGTCTATGACTATGGCCAGAGGGACCATTGGCTATATTGCACCAGAAGTATTTTCTAGGAATTTTGGAAAGGTGTCATCAAAGTCAGATGTTTATAGCTTTGGAATGTTATTGCTTGAAATGGTGGGAGCAAGGAACAATAACACGGAGGAAAATAGCACTGAGACATACTTTCCTGAATGGATATATCAACGTTTGGAGGGAGGTGGAGAAGTGATAACCGAAATAGAAAAACAAGAAGATTCAAACATTGCAAAGAAGCTAACAATTGTGGGATTATGGTGCATAGGGTGACATCCAGTGGACAAGCCTTGGATGAAACATGTTACGAATGTCCAGCAATGCCACCTAATCCTTTCGGACCGTCAAATGTAAGGTCATTCAAAAGTGATCTAGAAGTAATCTCTGAATCTGAGTGAAAAGAAATGTATATAAATGTTGGTTAGCTCCGTGAGAGCATTTTCACGTGAAAATAATTGTTTTGCACTTCTTCTTTTTTGAAAGACCAAATTCATTAGAAACAAACTCCAACTATAGTAGGAGTTCCAACATTACAAGAAGACACTAGAAACATAAAGAGGCACGCAAGCAGAACAAGGGACCTTGAACCAACCAGGAACTACTCAACAAGCTAAACTAAAGACAGCAACTCAGACATTGTTTTGCACTTCTTGTATACACTGTTCTACAATTCATGACATTTGCAGAACAATAGAGGAAAAAACTGTATATAATTATATACTCCCTCCGTCCCCTGAGTAGTATATATTGGGGACGGGGTCATTTATAACATAGTTTCATAAATAATTTTAAATTTTTTCTTTTTCTAAATTAAAGTATTGTATTATCTAATAGGATTCTGGAGAATTGGATTTTTATCTAATCAACTTTTTATATACCATCCTTGTTTAATATTAAGTTCTGGATCGAACCGGACATACAGTCAAGTTGTAATATGGTACACCGTCTAGTTTATTCTTTTACTTTCTATTTCTTTTTCTTGTGTATAACTATAGAACCGTATTAAAAAAATGAATGGGACGGAAGAAATATTAAACCGGAAGGCATATAGGTTATTAAATCGCTACAAGCATGTAAAGAAACAGCAACTACTTTACCTCCATTCGATTATTTGAATAAAGTTAAGAATACATTAGCACTTATAGGCTCAGATGAAAGTTAAGGCAATATATGAGAGGGAAAAGAACATATGACATCTGCTGACGGTGGCGTAAATTAGCGGCATCGATAATAAGACTGGGTTATTTGGTGTTAGGTAATTGTTTTTGACGTTGTTATGTTAAATTAAATAAACACAAATCTCCAACAACATGGGGTGGTGGCGCAGTTGGCTAGCGCGTAGGTCTCATAGCATACGAGTAATCCTGAGGTCGAGAGTTCGAGCCTCTCTCACCCCATTCTATTTTTATTATATTATCCTAGGAAAATTTACTTTACCTGTCTTTTTCTTTTGCTAAAAGTTTTTGTTTATTTAAAACTAGCTCTACCTTATCACACTCTCGCCCTCAATACGGAGAAAACAAGCATTTTGGTTACAGTCATAGCTTACCTAGTAATCATAAAAGTGTTGACAATTTCTATGCTTTCTGCAACAATGTTATTGCCTGATTATAATCAACTTCTCCAGCCACACACACCATGACAGCAATGAGCAAGATCATTTTATCTTCTTTTCCTCATTATCAGAAAATTAAATAACCAATAAATTAGGACAGAAGGACTCGTAGTGTTCCAAGTTTTCATATTCTGAGTGAGTGTGTCTCTGTGTGTGTTTTGGAACTTGGCAGGTGGGGGTAGTCGGGTAGAGATGGGCGGGGTGACATCGTCTATGGCAGCCAAGCTTGCATTTTTTCCACCTGATCCTCCAACATATAAACTAATTACAGATGAGGTCAGTGGATTGTTGTTATTGGAACCTTTTCAGCATCGTGAAAATGTTGATGTTTTGAAGCTCCCTACTCGTCGAGGCAATGAAATTGTGGCGATGTATGTAAGGTATCCTATGGCTACTTCAACGCTGCTGTATTCACATGGAAATGCTGCTGATATTGGGCTCATGTATGAGCTTTTTGTTGAGTTGAGCATCCACTTGCGCGTTAATCTCATTGGGTAATGAATCTTTTCTCACTTCAAATTTGGCAGGGAGTTTGTGAAACTTAAATTTGTATCACATTCATGGGTCCTGGTCCTAACAAGTGATGGGCGGATAGGTTTAACACTGAAAATTAATGTGAATGTGGGGCTACATCACTCTATCCACCCTTAATTTTTTTGTTTTAGGGGTTTTCACGGGCAGATGGTTTGCCTAAAATAGCTTGATGTGGACTAGCGCCCCACTTACATTAGCATTAATACGAAATAAGGTGACACAATTAATAAACAGATATACAGAGAGAGGATATAGAGGATGAGTATTGCCAGACCATCTCTCAAATCCAACCAACACCATATGACATGTGCCAACCTAATAAAATTTTAGCAAATGGTTATTGAATTTCACCCGAATTTGACAGAGAGAACTGAGAGGTTGTTCAGGCAGTTGCAATGACTGCCAGTATTCTATAGTTTTGCTTGCCTTCTAATACTATCGTGTACCCTTATAACCATCAATTGTGGAGGATGTTTTAACCATGTAGAAATTTATGTAGGTACGACTATTGCGGTTATGGGCAGTCAACTGGAAAGGTGATTCATAACTCACTAGTCACTACTCTTATTAACAAGACATGTTTCAATTAACCAGGATAAGACCATTAAAAATGTTAAAATGTATATCTATTGCAGCCAAGTGAACAAAATACCTATGCGGATATTGAAGCTGTTTATAAGTGTCTTAAAGAGAGCTATGGCGCTAAGCAAGAAGACATAATCCTCTACGGGCAATCTCTTGGGAGTGGGCCTACTTTGGATCTTGCTGCTCGTTTACCTCGACTAAGAGGAGTCGTTCTGCATAGTGCTTTACTGTCAGGATTGCGAGTAATGTATCCCGTGAAACGAACATACTGGTTTGACATCTATAAGGTGATTTTCTGAGGGAAGGGCTAAAATTTTTATGTACTTGGATCATGTTTAAATTATGTCTAAACATCATCTCAATTTTTTTACTGCAGAACATAGACAAAATACCTTTGGTGAAATGTGCTGTTCTAGTCATTCATGTAAGCACATATTCTATTATCTTGCATCTCACACTTGTATTATGAATTCCAACATACTATTCTATTTGTTTTAAAATAAATACCCTATGCAATGGACCGGTACATGCTCCTTACCAGTCTTCTTGAATATATATTGGATAGATGTTGGTCATACATGAACAGCATTACAGATTTGCAGCAGTCTGCTTTAAATGAATACTTTGAGGCAGTCGCGTAAAAAATTGACAATTAGGGGGGGGGGTTACAGGGTGAGGGCCTAACATGGTTGTTTAGCACACACTCCAGTGCACGGAAACACAAGAAAGACTCATCAGAAGTACTCTCAAATCTAGTAGTTCAATGCACAAAATAAATTTAAGATTTCTCATCATGCTAGAGGGATGAATTAATCTTCGTTGGGTACTTGGCTGATTTGATACAGACAATACTACAGCAGAGCTCCTTGTATCATTCTCTTCTTATATTCTGATGTTACTTTCATACTCTAGTCCCCAGATTTTTTTGGTTTTCCAATTGAATTGTCCATGTTAAATAACTACTATTTAATTAGTTATTATCTCCTTAAGTTATACAGCAGCTTTGAATCTTTACACTAAATTCCAGAGATGGAAAGAATGATGTGGTTTAGCAGGCTCCAAGGTCTGCTATTCAAGATAATAATCCTTGGAGTAAATGCTCTTTTGCCTAGGCTGAGCATTTTTTTATTGATCTCTCTGGGGGGTGGGGGTAGGGGATTTGAGGCTTGGTAACTCCTACCTACTAATCTAATACGAGAGAGCAAACCACGATTCTAGGTTTAGTTCTAACTTCTAACAGTGTTCTAGCGCTTCCTTGTCTGTTATCATATCTTTTTTTATTTTATGCACTTAAATGCAGGGTACTTCAGATGAAGTTGTTGATTGCTCTCATGGTAGACAACTTTGGGCACTTTGTCAAGAGCAATATGAACCATTATGGCTCAAAGGAGGGAGTCATTGCAACCTGGAATTGTATCCAGAGTATTTCAAGCATCTGAGAAAGTTTATATCTCATGTTACGAAATCTCCGTCCAGGCAAAACAGTTCTAGAAACAGTGTAGAGGGGCGACCTGGATATATGAGCAGTACAGATGATGTTGAAGTTCCACGCAAGAACACTGATAGACGAGAAAAACGTAGACAGAGTACCAGTAAAAGCGACAAGTTGAAATATTACGAAACCGAATTTGACATCAATGACAAGTTTGCTGCCAAGTTAAAAATACCTTGGGAACAAATGGAACATTCCCATAAGAGTGTTAAGAACCATGAGAAGTCCCAGAAAAGTATTGAAAGAGCACGTCGAACTGTGGATTGGGTAAATAGGATACAAGCTGCATAAATTATTCAAATGCATTGCTTGAACAATAGATGAAAGCATTGGCGATTAGTCTATACATCTGGAATATCATCTTTACTATTATAAGCTTTTTAGTTGCTCTAAATTGTGATGTAATGTTTGAAACGTTTGTGCATTATCAACTTCTTATATTACAAGATGAAAATTTTCTTATAGATCTCTCCATCTCACTATATATCAGGTAACATTGATAACAGTATAGACGCAGTCTTCCCAAAATTTAAACATGGAATACTGCTTATGATTTCAACAATATGCAACAGCAAGGGTGTTTTCCTTGTGCGTACCAAACGTTCGATATAAGTACTGTTCCAAAAGTTTAATTTTGTGAAGAAGAAAATTGTTCTACTCCTGTAATGCAACCTTCATCTTTTTCGGGGCAACCTCGGCGCAAATAATTCAGATACAGGCTTAAGTTCTTCGTTTGTGTTGATTCATAAGCATACATCGATCAAGCCAAGTGGAGAAAAGCAAGAGTCTCATTTATCAGCATTGTCTAAACGTACGATATTACCGAATAAATATTTACATGCACCATCTTTGTGGTCTTTGGGAATTCAATGAGGAACTGGCAGACGAGTTGGAAAAAATTGGATGGACTGATTTAATGATAATGGATGAACCATCCTATGAAACTCTTACTCTTGAGTTTTCAAGTTTGCTCGAGCTTAGCGATGAAGGTACATTACCATTCAGGATTGGGAATGTATGACACGATATCAGTAGGTCTACTTTAGCTGGAATATTTGGTTGGGAGAATGTTGAGCAGCAAGTACTTTCAAAGGATTATGCTACACCAATGTGGCTCAGAATTACAGGGTTGCCAAAAACTGAAAAGTAGAAGGGCGAGCCACGCGTGCCGCAGTGTACTACTTCTTCAGAGATGATCAGAGTTCCACTTGCGGTTACTTCCACAGACACAACAAAAAGTATCTTCGGTCGAGCAGAGAGTAATAATAAATTTCAAAAGGGTGAGCTTGTGTTGATTTATTATTTTGATGCAGGCATGCCTTTTGGAATGGACAAGCCTTTTACTTGAAAGATTTATATGTCAAGCTACAAAGTCAAGTGGTGCTATTGTGATGGGTAGTTTCCTGACTCGAATCGCCAAGAAACTAGGGGTGTTTGATCTCCATAATACCAGCCTAAAGGAAGTGGAGGGATGGTCGTGTGCTGTTGATATTGATCACTTGTTTGGTAGAAACTTTTGTGTCACTCTAAATATGGTTTTGTAGGGCCAATTTGGCACAACCATGATCCACGATGGGTGGTAGTCTGGTAGAGGAGGATCCTAGAGAATTTGGGTCAGCGAAGGGCAATACCCAGGTGGAGCAGGTTGCTCGACTTCAACGAGGCTTAGCTGAACTCCGAAGCAGACAAGTTCAGACCCTAAAAAGTCAAGAGAGGATGGCATTAAATCGCGCACCTTGACCGGTTCATGGTTTCTAGTACTCTGCACCTTGATCAGTTCGTGGTTTCTACTACATGCTTATGCATAGGAGATAATTTCTTAGTTTTCATTTTATTTGTAGAATTCTTAACGTATTTTTTGTGTTCTGAGCAATATGAAATGGTCATTGTCTAACTTAAAACTGCAACAAAAATAGTTAACTTGAAATGTAACCACGCAAATGACAGTGTTTCAAATAAAAGAAAAGCACACAAAGAACTTAGATAAGGATCACATGAAATACCACTGCTGTAGTAAACAGAACTACTGAATTGCAGAGGTTTTCAGTAATCAAACTGATATGTCCAAAATCCACCTTGTAGCACACACCTCCTCAACTGAGAACAATGTGCGCTTTATTAAGCATAAAATATAAATACAAGTAATGCAAGCAAATATTACCATCACATTCAGGTGGTGCAGGCAGGATACACATAACACAAACACTCAACCATAGCATCTGATAGGATCATTGCAGCCCTTTGCAGCAGACTGTTTGCAGCCCTGGCCTCCACCTTTCTCCAAGTACTGCTGGTGGTATTCCTCAGCCCTATAAAATCTCTTGGCCGGAAGAATCTCGGTAACAATCTTCCTTCCATTCAACTCTTTCTCCTTCACTTGAAGCGACTCTAGTGCCAAACTAGCTTGCTCTTTGCTGTAGTAATATATCCCTGAACGATACTGCTCGCCAACATCACCACCCTATAAACATCCACATATCATTGTTAAGACACAATAATTAGCTTTTGCTCTAATTGATGCACCTTTACATTAATGTTAAAAAACACATATAATAAAACAAAAATGCCCATAAAATATCATATGCAAGAACATAATATTTAGTCAATGCCTCAACCAGGGTTGACTCAGGCCTCGTTTGTTTCAATGTAACTCAATTATGTAGCTCGAAATTCCTTGGATTCAAAATGAGTTGCAGTGTTTGGTTTGTTGTATTTTAAATTGGTCAAGGGAAATTCAAGTTCCAAGATTTTTTGTAGTCACCAAAAAATATGGGAACTTAGTACCCAAGGTCCTTCATGGTCATCACGAGTTACGTAGCTATCCAATATAAAAATATTAATATTAAGTACTTACCAAAATTAACTAAATGACCTCTGGTTACATAGAAATAAACCAAACGCAAATGTTTTCATTACCTTGAAACCAGTAGTTGTAACTTAGCTACATGGAAGTTCAAATTTCCTATGTAACCACAAAATTGACGAAACAAACATGCCTGTGCATTGACTCCTATGAAATTTCAAATCTAGCACTAACTAGGGAAAAAAATTATAAAATGTTCAAATTTTAATAAAGTTATACTTTTTTTCTCAATTATAAAATTTTAGAGCAGAAACTTTGAATCATCTACTCTCTGTTCTAAAAATCACCAATTTTAACGATTAATCACCCGATTAATCATTATAAGGTGCTCTGCCAATTCGATTTCAAAATCCGATTAATCATTATAAGGTGCTCTGCCAATTCGATTTCAGAATCCGATTATCATTGCATATTTTTCTTAAACTAACATATTAAGCTTAAATAGATTACACATTATTAATTTTTTTAAATACATCTGATTTGTATTCCGAATAATCACCGATTATCTGATTAATCACTACAAGGTGTCTTTAACTAATTCTGATTCCCAACTTTTAGAACACTGCATCTACTCTATTAATGTCTACAGAAAAATTGTGCATGGATTGTTTTTAATCCTGTTAAACGTGCATATTTTAAAAAATACCTATATAAATATTTGCATACTAAATTATGCTAAAGTTTTTATGTATAGTAGAACACTTCTAAATTACTGTAATTGATAACCTCTCTAACTTGATAAAAAAAAATCTCAGTCCCAAGTTAGGACCAGTATTAAAATTTAATTAAAATTTAATAACCCCTTTATCGTGATAATTAATATTTTTTTTCATAAATTTGTAGTGTTAAATACGGTCCCGATTTTCGCATAAAGTGATATCTTTGATTATATACACATTTTTATATACTTTACGTGTATGTAAAATATTTGTTTCATACTAATTTATGATCGATTTTCTTATTTAATAACTTTTAAACCGTTAATCATCATATATATTGGCCATGTTTGGCAATTAGCGGTTAGCTGTTAGCGGTTAGCTGATCGAATTAGTTGTTTTGACTAGCTGATTGAATAAGCTGTTTTGACTAGCGGGTTGAATTTAGCTAATTTGAACAAAACTGTTTAATAAATATATAATTCAATTATCTTTTTGAGACACATAGACAATCATCTAATTGAAAAAGCTCCTCGTAGTAGCTTTTTGGTACCAAACCACTATTTCAAAAATCTAACTACCAAAAACCACTAATTGAATCCAAAAAGCTAATTTTTTGTCCAAAAACTAACTTCCAAACAGGGCCATTGTTTTTAATTGATCGTTTCGAAAGAAATAATACCATCGAATTTATAAGTAATTTTTTGACGTAAAAGTGTTAACATACATAATTTTAGTATATATTTTATAATTAAAATAATTATTTACAATTTATATATTGAGGTGTATAGAATAAATTTTAATTATTTTAAAGTTAAAAAAGTATAAACCTCACTAAGTGATATTTTTTTCCGGTTCCAAAGATATCCCTCAGAGATTCTACTATTTATTCTGTTCAGTTTAAGCCTTAACCAAGCAAGATCACAAGGGGTCCGTGTTATGGCCAACAAGTTTGGCCGTTCAGGGTTCAAGAATCGGCGAAAACAATACCTAAGAGGGGTGTATTCAATTAAGATTTTGAAGGATTTTTTTGGATTTTGAAAATCCAAGGGTATCCAATTTGGATTCTAAATAATTCATTAAAATCTGGAGGTATTCAATTTGGATTTTAAAAAGTCTTTTAAAATTTTGGGGTATTCAATCAGGATTTTAAAAAGTACTTTAAAATCTGGTGGTA
>PHNY01068050.1:303-10650 GCA_003724115.2 Anethum foeniculum
AAATAATATAATTAGGAAAATAGATATTATATAATAATAAGATAATTAGAAAAATAGATATTACATAATTATCTAGTACCAAAATTTGGTACTTTGGTACTTTAATAATAATATAATTAGGAAAATAGATATTATATAATAATAAGATAATTAGAAAAATAGATATTACATAATTATCTAACATCAAAATTTGGTATTTTGATACTTTAGTACCGTGTTTCATTTAAACATGGTTTCGCTTATTAATAAAGAGTATAGATTAGTGTTAATTTTAAACATACCTTGTGGTGATTGCCTTAATTGCTCGTTACTATCTGCTAAAATCATAAATCCTAGATAATTGTCAAATGATTTATTCTTTTTTTGATACTGTATGTATTATATTTTAGCCTGGGATGACTTCTAAAAGCATCTCCAACCATATAGAACTCTTAGCTAAAAATCATCAATACATGCTATAAATAAAAAATTTAAAGATTATGTAAAAAGAACAAGCTCCAATGATAAATTCCCGTTGTCTATAAATATAGTCAACCTCTTCATGTTGGCTATACTTGTCGAACCTCTATAGACATGTAAAAAATTTGTAAGAAAATTTTATATCATTTATTACCATATTGAAGTGATAAATTTTATTTATAACAACGTAAAATCTTAATAACATACTATTTTTAAATATAGCCAATACCACCAAAGCATAATGTCTAAAATCTTCATTAAAAGTGATATATATTCTATGGAAATGAAACTTTGCAATTATGTATTTACTCAGGTTAATTTAATTTATTATATCATATAAAAATTAAAACCATTTTCAACAAAAAAAATAATACTTTGAATATTTGTATTTTGTTTCGGCTCCACTTTAATTCAAATTCATTCCGATCCAAAAGAAACATAATCTTGAGCAAAATGTTCAAATCAACTCGTTTTTATTAATATTTATAATCTATCTACACAAACACACACCCCTATATATTTGTATTAATATTTGTATTTTGTTTCTTTCGATTTATGATTTTGGTGAATCGTATTGTTTTGAACTCGATGATTAGTTGATTTTGTGATTAGGTGTAATTGTTGTGACCTAATTATGTTTTTCTAAAAATTTTAGTTTTTGTTTAAGTGTTTTAGTGAATTGTACAATTACGGAGCTTCATAATGTACATTTAGTTGATATTGTGATAATGTCTGTTTGGTTTGTGAATTTTGACCTAATTTTGTTATTGTTGCGGAGCTTCATAATTTCTACTGTTTGGGAACAGAGTGATAAGACATGATTGAATTTGGAACTATAATTATTTTCTGATCAACTTTATTGTTACAGTGTTTTAATAATGTGTACTTAAGTTGAATGTACTGTTCAGGAACCAAGTGAAAAGACGAGAGCCTTATGAACCTTGTTTAAATCAGATTGTACTGGATTTTTTTTTATTGAGGTGTGCTTAAATTCCTTTTTGATTATGATGTTGATATATCAGGCTTGTTTTCAACAATGAGAAAGAGGAAATTTTAGGAAACCATGATGCACCTGTACGTTGTGTTGAGTATTCACATGCAACAGGTTAGTTTAGTTTCTTATGTTATTTACTTCTCAAGTTGATTCTATCCCCCACGCTTGCTTTAATGATGTAGAGTCTAGTTGTTCTGACTAAACAACCAAGTATGGTTCCTTCTCTTTGTCAAGTCTATTGCTTAATTACAAGCTGTTGTTTATGTAAAATGAAAAAAAATTGGCCGCCATGGTGTACCAAAGGAAATTAGATTATATCTTTTATGCTCACTTGAGTCCATCAATTGCAATAACTGAACATGATCTGCCTCGAATTTTGAACTGTGGAGGCTGTTAGGAGACAGTTGTATCGTATGTCTTAGTTAAAAGAGAATGTTTTGATCTTTGGTCCCTGTTGCTATACCCACTAGTGCAACTCCTAGCTAAAAATTAACTCCTAACGACTGTACTTGATAACTAATCAACTTATAATTATATGATTCTAAAACAACACTATATTTTCTTAATCTCTTGCAAATTTGCCTTATGATTCAAGAGCTATTTAGATGTTTTTATGTTTTGGAAAACCACATGTTTCAAGTTTCAACCTCTGTCATAAACATCTCCACTTAAAAGATCTCATACCGATATGTCCTTTTACCCTTCTTTATCCTTTCAATAGACTGCTTAAGCTTCCAATTCGAACGATTAAGCGCTAACCGTTCACTCAACAGCTAGATTCTGCTTTATGCATTTTAGAACACCGGTTCAACAGCACCACATCTTTCGCTCTATGTGGCTAAAAAGAGCTCTGGCCTTTATCTTTCCATATGCAAAATATAGCTATATAGTAATTAGTATAAATGTATAATCGTAATGTTGAAGGCAGAACTCTACTGTAGGCAGACTAAACTCTAAAGTACCCTGTAACGCTTTATATTGAGGACCACCAAGTACACGTCATTTCCATCCTGAGATTAAAGATGATTTCTTGAACTTACTGACAATCCAGTCTGTTTCCTATCTTTATTTTCTCTAAAATTTGAAAGCTTCACTATACATCTCATCTCAACGACATGGTATAGTTACATTGTTATTTACCTTATGTTAAGTAATCTGCTAAGACCAACTGTCTCACTCTATAGTAGTGTTAGATTTTCTATTTACTCCTAATCCAGTAAAACCCTTAAGTGTTGGGATCCTAGAGGAGCCGGTGGGGAGGAAAGTCATCTTGTTGGTACCTATTATCAACCTAAGCGTGTCTATTCTCTTTCTTGCGTTGGCCACCGTTTGGTGGTTGCAACAGCTGGTCGGAAGGTGAATGTATATGACTTGCGGAATATGTCTCGACCTGAACAACAAAGGACATCTTCTTTGAAATACCAAACCAGATGTGTCCGCTGTTACCCCAATGGAACAGGTGTGCATTAAAAAGTGCTGTACTAACTGTTTAATTCTTTTGTTTTTCCCTGTTTTGTTAGTCGTTAAAATATATGACATCTATAGGGTGTCTTTTTTTCTCTCTATGAGCAAAAACATACCATTCTTACAATCAAATCACTTTTTGTGGTCTTGTGCGCCTAGTTAGAAATCCTATTGAATTCTAAATAGCTGTAAATTGTTTTTCTCTTCAAAGTCCTTCGTAGATCAAATCTAGTTAAGTGTTTTAGTTGTTTGAATGTACTACATTTGGACTTGGAATATATGTCCTGGACACTTCATCAAATTTTCTTAGGAGTCCTAGAGCAATGTTCATTTTCTCTTTAGCCAGTCTGGTTGTCTTGGATATAATAAGTCACTGCTACGAGTTTTATTAGGCTATGATGTGCAGGTTATGCTCTCAGTTCAGTGGAAGGTCGAGTTGCTATGGAATTTTTTGATCTATCTGAAGCTGGTCAAAGCAAAAAGTATGTATACGGTAATACCCATTATTGTTTCCCATGATCTTGCTGTTGACATGTTTTATTGGGAATATTTGATTGATGGACAGATACTTTATGAAGTTGACCATTTGACTATTTTTTAAATCTTTTGTTCAATTCATATCAGTAGATCTCACCATATGGTGGATACTCCATTTAATCTTGTAGAGCGTAATTAAAAATTACTGATATGACTTAAACAAAAAGATTTGATAATAGCTATTTATTCTTCATCATATCTTGTTCACATTTTGGCAGTATGTTTTGTTTATTATTTGAAAGACGCGGACTTTCTATCATTGCTATCAGTTGCTAGTCCACCAAATGGCTACGTATAGTTAGTATATACGTCTAGCATATTTGTAGTGAAGGTGTAAAGCGGGTGAAGCACCCTTCTATTGTCAGTGCCGCTATGAGTTATATATTATAGGTAGAAACCTACTCCTAGACATCTAAGAAGAGTAAACATCTTGAATTGTTACTCTACAAGTAACAATATGCATTATTTCTGAAGATTCTTTTTGTCATTTTTGGCCACAAAACTTCTGCAGATATGCCTTCAAGTGTCATCGACAATCAGAAGATGGTAAAGACGTAGTATACTCTGTAAATGCTATTGCTTTTCACTCCATGTAAGTTTCAATTCTACTTCTATAAAATTTGCATTTTAATCATTTATAGTCTTATGCAATATTTTTATTCAGAACCCTGTTCTAAGTCATCATTATGCATATCAGCATGCCTTTCTTTCTTAACTGTTGGCTGAACTTGGATATTTGCTTAAGCCCTGATTTAGATAGATAGGAAGACGAGAATCAAGTGGCATATACTGCGTAAACAGATAAGAGAAAGAAAAGTTTCATTTTGCATTGAAGTGCAGACATGCTTTGGGACTTATGTGCTTCTTGGTTTTTGCCTGTTTAAGAACTGGATTATTGGACTACTTTATAAGCAAATAGTTAGAAGATGATCTAGTAAATGCAAACCCATATATTGTCTAAAATCAAGATGCATTTAACTTTTTGTCTAATCCAAAGTTAAACGCATCTTGATTTAAAATAATTTAAAATAAGAGTCTGGCTTGAATATAAATCTTACATTGGAACCATGACGGTTTAAAGTATTGGTACCTGTTTGTAGACTCAAATCTCTTTGAATATTCAATGTGATCAAACCTGTTAACATGTTTAAATTATTATTAAAATTGATAAATATTCAATGTACTCAAATCTTTTAAATCTTAGTGGTTCCAGTATGATGTTATCATTTATTCTTTTTAAGAATCCAACTTTTAATCTACATAGAGCTTGTAATTTTAGACATGCCATCATTAATTTTTAGTAGACTGCTTAGTGCTTGCCAGTAGTTTACCATAATTGCTGTACTTTGAGTCTTTGACAATATACTATGCATTTGACTAAAAGGTGTTAATCGTTACTCCACAATTTATAGGAATCAGATATATACTTGGCTATACTTCTGCTTCTCTGTTGAAATCTGTTATGTTAGTTCTTATTTCTTTTCTTTATGTTATCACTGAAAAAGTATTTAATGGTATGTTTGATGTTTGCTCCCTAAATTTGGGTACATAGGGCTAATATTGGATAATGAAATGCATTAACAGTCTTAACACTAGGAATGTTCTTTGTTATGCTGATATTCCGAGCTTATATTACCTCTAATTTACAATTTTCAGCCATGGTACTTTTGCAACTGGTGGATCTGATGGTTATGTGAATGTGTGGGATGGACACAACAAAAAGAGGTTGTATCAGGTAAAGTATACACATCAACGGGTTTATTAAATGTTCATTCAACTTGCAGGTATTCAATTACAGTTGCCTTCATTGAACTTGCAATATGCCAAGTACCCTTCAAGCATTTCTGCATTATCATTCAGTAAAGATGGCGGATTATTGGCTGTTGCATCTAGTTACTACACTTTTGACGAGGGAGAAAAACTGTAAGAATAACATCTATTTCATACCTTTTGTAATGTCTTTTTCTTATTTATAATGATTTTTGTATGATAATGTCCAAATTTGTTAGTGTTCTTGTTTGCAGCCATGAACCAGATTCCATCTTTGTGCGCAATGTAAATGAAGTTGAAGTAAAACCAAAGCCAAAGACACTCCCGAATCCCACTACTTGAATTGTATTCTACCGTCTTCTATCTTATTGCCATGACTTGAATTTAAACGATGTCAGCGGTAACCTATACTATAGAGACTTAAGTTTTCTATGATTACTAATGCTACTATTATTATATTTAAAATCTACTCTTGCACCGTGTTTACTTTTTTGGATAAAGCACCTTTGTTCGACTCCGCAGTTTCTGCCACATCTTGTAGATCTTGTCTTGGTAGATCTCATTGATACGTACTGTATTTTGTTTCAGTTAATTTTAAATGGTTTTCACTTTTCATTGTACTTACTGAATGTGAGCTAATATCAGAATCTTCTACTCTTTGTTCTTCTAAAGTTACAGAAGATCGCCCCTTGTTGACGAATAGGTATTCCCATCTCATTTAAAAGGAATATAAGAATGAAACTTATTCTTTTTGAAGTTTCCACGACTTATCAAGTCGGTGGACGGTGATTTTTATGTATAGGAATCTATCAGTTTCTAAAAAGGCGTGGAGTTTCTTGTAGCAATGTCATGCCACTGCTAGAGGAGCCATTTGAATTCTTAGCATAGATACAAGTAGAGGTGGCCACTTGTGCAGTCCGTGCGGTTCGGGCCGGGTCGATAACGGGTTGGGCACTCGAAACCTTGACACTGAATCGGCACGTAGTAGTAGTGAGCTGGGCCCGGACCGGGTTTGAACCGAGATAAATTGACTCGTAACCGGCACGCGAATCGGTTAAGCACTGAGAGTCAGAAGCTCGCGAGCTTGTGCGGGCTTGTACGAGCCGGATTTGGGCGGGCTGCGCGTGTCGACCATAAACTATATAGAGTGTAGCAGCAGTAATACTCAAATAATTACTTGGATTATTTTTTTTTTTTTTAAAAGTCGATGCTTATTTATGTAACAGTAATTATCTTACAATATATTTCATATTTTATAAATAAATAAATATGCTTATTTGTTCCATGTTAGTTAGCTAGCAAATGCTCCTAAAAAACTAATAAATAAATAAGTAAACTTAAATTTAACAACTGCGGGCCTGTGCGAGCTGTGTGGGCTTGTGCGGGCCGGTTCGGTCCCGGATTCCTAATTTCATATTCGTAACCGGCTCACATAAATTAACGAATTGTGCGGGTTTGATCCGGCCCGGTTCGAGCCAAATAAAACCGGATTTCCGTATGAACCGATCCGAACAGGCGGTTCAAACCCGCACAAGTGGTCAGCTCTACCGGTGATAGTGGATAGTGTTTCTTGCATCAAATCTAAGAGTAAAATGTGTTTGAAGTTTTTATAAAAATTTGAAAAAATTTGACTGCGTAAATCTCAAGTACCAGATATTGTATTGAGATGAGATACAACATACAAGGCAGCTGACGCTTGGAAAAATCAAAACAGTGAAGAATGGCTAGAAAATGGATAAAAATGTAGCAGTTGATATTTTTGTAGCATTACCGCATCAAATAAATTTGGTCCAAATAATGAACTGCGGTCCCGGAGTTCATACGTGGCTATAAACCGGTATATTGTAACTGGAAAGAGCGGTAAGAAAAGAGAAACAGGGTTAATATACGGAAACAAGTACATGTACCTCAGATTTCAGAGAGCAAAACAGATGCAAGCACAAGGATACGTTGGTTATAATCAAATTGATCACATTTTTCAGCAAGTTCAATGCATAGTCATACATAATCTTATAGCTATAATATAAAACCAAAATTAAAAATTCAAAGATATTTTTAGATGGAAAGATATATTAATGAATATTTTGTTATATATTTAGAACGAAAGATAACTATAGCTGTTCTTGTCACGTCATTAATTATCTAAAAATAGAGCGTAAGATGATCCACTTTTGATGAAAGTGAAAGAGTTAGATAAAACTTTAGTTAAATATGAAATTTCTTAGTTGTAAAATACAACTAGTATCGGAGGAGTGCAGTAGCTATTTTGGTAATTTTTTGATGTTAGATCAAGTACAATGCATAACTATAGTTAGTCTTATATTTATAATATAAAATCAAAATCAAAAAATTCAACTCCAATGCATAGCTATTATTAGATGGATAAATGTATAAATAGATATTTGGTTGTATATTTAGAACCAAAGATGGCTATAACCATTTTTGTCACATCATTAATTAACTAAAAATAGAGTGTAATGAGATCTAGTTTTGATGAAAGTGAAAGTTGGATAAAATCTTAATTAAATATGAAATTTTTGGATTATAAAATAGAACTAGCATTGAAGTGCATTAGCTATTGTAATCAAAATTCACTTTCTGATATTATATAATAGCAATGGCAATAATCATTTTACATTTAGTATTGGACTTGCTCTAACTACCTCATAATTACATTAATTTACTTGTGAATTAAAAATCTATGAGACTTTTTAATTTTTACGATAATAAGAGCCCGACGTAAATAATAAGGTTAAGAGTTCAAAGTTTGACGGAAACGAGGGTGCAGTTACTAAAACGACTGTGAATTCTCTCTTGTACGGTCTTTAGGGTGAAGCATTTGGTAGTAAGTGGGTTTTGACAACTTGGAAGAGAAAAAATGGTTAGTTAAAGTCGGTCTGCAATCATATTCTGGATACAGGTCCAGACTGTCCAGATCATTCAACTTACTTTAGCCAAGATTTAATCAAATTAAAATACAAGGAGAGATCAAATGTATGGCTTGCAATTGTAGCGTGCCTATACTATTGTCACAAAATTGCCTAACTTAAAAGGTACCGCAAGACTGAAGCACATCATCTCCCATAAATAATACTTTAAACTGGTCCATGATAAGTTATATGCTTTACTGTTAGTCTGTTTGCGGGTTATAAATTTTGATCATTAAAATTGTGTCTGTATTTAGTCGAGCATCAGAATGCGAGATTCAGTGTTCTGCTTAGAGATAAAGAGATTTTAAAATTCTAATAAGTGGGGCCTAAAGCATACATGCGGCGCTTAGAATAAGCTTCAACTTTTTATTGCATTATACATTTAGATATATAATCTTCCCAAGACCCTACTGATTCAAAAGCCTTGTACATTGAGTGCGACCATATTAGCATTCTCCCAATAACTTAGGATGCGTCTCTTTCTCTACAAGCTTCAAACCTTTAGAATTTTTCAAGATAAAAAAAACACAGATCTAATACATGGTTAGCGGTCATTTTCATATATGATACATAGAAGCCCTCGTAACCTACTCATCTCCAAAATTGCAAAACGAGAATCCATCATTGCTGTAAGACTTCATTTGTTGCTTCTCTAGGTTGAAGATTTCCGTATTTTGTTAGCTTATCTTATCAGTCCTACACTTGTTGTCAGGTTGTTGGTATATGGTTATGCTGTAACATATGCGTTCTCAAACTACAGTACTTAACCTGCTTCGATTTAAAAGAGAAAAGAAATTAAGGTGAAAGAGTGAAACTTTCAGCGACTGAATTGGAAGGTGCTTTAAAGCAGTAGCGCAGAAGGCAGCTCTTACCTGCATAGCCGCTAGCATGGACAAGAAATCTTTGCACTGTTCCAGTAAAGCCCGCTCTTTTCCACAAACTTGTACAAGTTCAGCCACTAAGGAATTCACTTCCTCCACCTAGATATAACCAAAGTTAGGTATCATCTGAGAATATCCAAACCAGGTTAGGAATATGCAGATTTTTAATTTTACCTTGTCTTTCTATCCATATTGTTAGTATGAAAAGAATATTAAATATTCACGTGCCTACGGCTTAATTATAGAAAACGAACAAACATAGTAGGTGAACATTTTGCAAAATGATATGGAATGAGATTTTCAGTATTGTACTCGAGAACCACCCTAATTGCCTGATGTGATGAAAAAGTTACGAGATTCAGTTAAACCACTCTAGATACTCAAAATTGCTCTTATGATTTGTGAAATAGTAACATTAAACTCCATCAAGTAAGCATTTCTACTCATTCCAACACACGAAAAAAAGAAACCTATAGTTCACCCTTAAACAAGTATAAACCAACTTTGTTGATAAATTAAAGAGGAGAAACTAGAAAGTAGATGATATCTGCCAGTATTCAATGGCTTTTCCATTTATCATAATTTCCTACCTGTATATGTAAAACGACAAAGAAAGCTTCTACTGGTTTATAATTGATTTTAATACTAAGGAAGATAATACATAAACCTAATATCATCTCCGAGAAGGCAATTGCCCCTAGGTTTATTATATGCAAATGACAAACCAAATTATTTTATTTGGTGTTTAATCAAAGAACCATAAACCTAATATCTCCAAGAAGGCAATTACCCCTAGGCTAATTATGCGCAGATGACATATACATTTGAACCTATTCACAGCAGGAGCTTCCTGGTATCTAATTTTTGTTTCTGCTAAAAAGGAACTAGGGGTGTGCATGGTGCAGTTTCGAGCATTTACCAAACTGTTATATGCTATTCGATTAATTGTTATTAACAGGTGCCAAACCGTTTAGACTTTAGAGTGGTTTATCGGGTTTGGTTAGTCACTTATCAGTTTCGGTTTACTTTTCAGTTTTTCAATTAATAGTTTTATTAAATATAATAATATCATTATTAGGTAATATCTATTATATCCTTATAATATAATATGCACAAGAGGGATCTTATCCAAATATTTGGTCCTGTACTACCAATGCAATAAGGACCGTTAGATCTTGAATTAAATATATAATAGCCGTTAGATCTGAAATAAGGGAATATTCTATCTTCATAATCTAAACCAAAATTAAGTAGGTCTTCTAAATTGAATAGAATAGTTAAGTAGGTATCCTAAATTGAATAGACAACTTAA
>PHNY01068050.1:17392-40691 GCA_003724115.2 Anethum foeniculum
GAATCAAGACTCAATCTACCATCAAAAGATGCCCTCCTTTTGTCACCAATCATAGATTGTTGAACTGCTCTTATAACATTTCCAGATCCAGTTAGCTTACTACTAATGTCATTACTACAATCTGCACTCCTGTACAAAGGATTTGGTTGTCTGCTTCTAGCAGGCCACCTATGCTGGTCAGTTGGTCTAGAATTCTCCACTTGATCTCCGCCACCATCAAGCTTACCCCTCACTGGAGTATTACTCCTCCTCCTTTCAGGTGTATACTTCCTCACATTACTCATATTAGGTGAAGCTGGAGCAACTTTAGTCTTACTAATGGGAAGCGAAAACGCCTCCCCTTGAAATGAAACAGATAAACTCCTAGTAGAAGTAACCAGCATCTTAGTAGCAGCTGAAACTTCACTAACATTCCCTAGTTTAGAACCAAGATCCTGCCTAAAGGGTCCTCTCCGGTCCACGGATACCGACCTTTTAGGCAACACAGCAGGACTAGTTGAAACATTTGTACTATTTCTTGAAACCAAAGGAGATGCACATCTTCTTGAAGTAGAAGATGATGTAGAGACTGAAGAATTAGAAGTTGAAGGTGAAGGTGAAGGTGAAGGGGTCAAGTATCTTGAAGAAACTTGCCTTAATTTGGGTTTTCTAGGGTTAATTCCATTATCTTTTTCCAATGGTCTCCTTGGATTATCATCTACTTGACTTGCTTTAGCATTTCTTGATGAACTATTCGAAACCACTTGAGAAATTGCAGCTACCATCATTACTTAAACTACAGACACATACATACACATACACACACAGTTGAGATTGGAGCACTAACCTCACATTATGTTTCAAAAATGGCACACACCCATGAACACCATTACTGCAAAAAGCCTGCAAATTTCAAGATTTTACAAAATAACTAAAAATCACTTGATGGGTATTTCAAAGATCCCACCTTTTTCAAAATTCTATGCTTGTAAATTAAGCACCCAGAGAAGAGAATGTCAGTGGTGTGTGCTTGTGAGTGAGAGAAAGTGACTGCAAATGTCACACACTATAGGTGCTGAGTATTTGAGAGTACTATTATCAATCTTTGGAGAAACGTTACGTTAACTAAATCACCATTTTAATGTATCTATAATTATTTATTACACACTTATCATAACTTATACTATTAAATACATTTGTGTTTGCATATGTTTTACTATTGTCTTTGTAAGAGAGAAAGTTGAGTTTGGACCATTAAAGTAGTTATTATAAGTAGAGATTGATGGGAGTGTTACAGCTTAAAATGGGCCCACATGTAAAGTCTACTCTTAATCAAACTGGAGATCATATAATTGTCCAAGTTTTTTCCTTTTTTATCTTAGCATAGTTATTAAAATACGAATTTTCTATTGTGTGCCTATGAGCACACAATAAGTACGGAAGTTCATAATTTTAAACCATTTTGATTGGTTCCTTTTTTAAATAATGGTAAACCCCCTGCATTCACAAAAACTACACCAATAAAATTGGTCCAATTTATAAGTTTCCGCGCTTATTATGTGCACATGGGTATATGGTAGAAAAATCGATTAGTCCCTCAATTTCATATTATGTGTCTTGTATTGACTAGTCAACGGTCAAATTGTTTAAATTTTGATCGCATATTACCGTTAATATATAATTAAATAACTTTTAAAACTTATATCGTTAGAAAATATATATAATTCTCTTTAAAATGTATTTTTCAAATTTTTATAATAATACATAAATTTATCTTAATTGTTGGTCAAAATTGAGTCAATTTAACTACTTAATAATCAAAATAGGACATATAATATGAGATGGAGGGAGTATTCCCTCCGTCCCTATTTACATGTCCATTTTGCTTTTCGAGGAGTCAATTGACCAATATTTGACTAAATATTACAAATTATCCATTTATTATTTGAAAAAACTAAAAGTTACATATTAAACTAGACAACATGCTCTTTTTAATGATATAATTTATTCTAACTTTTATAATTATATAATATATGAAAATCTCAGTCAAAATGAAGTCAATTTGACTAGTCAAAAATCAAAATGAACTTGTATTTAGGAACGGATGGAGTATTGCTCTGCATTTCTTTCGGTTTAGTCATAGTAGTGAAATCTGTTTTTCAAGTACAGTCCAACCTTTGTTGACCCTGGAATCTGGATCATATGCTACTCACGTACCAGAGGTCATTATTTTAAAAATAATTAATATTGATAAATTTAATTAACTAAAATTTAATATTGATAAATGAAAGATACATAAATAGTTGTAAAAAAAAATCACATATTATAAAATTTTAGTATTTGATAACATTATTTAGTTTTTTTGAATAAATAAATATAAAGATGAATATATTAAAATACTTCCTCTGTCCCATTTTAACTGATGTTTGACTTTCTGACACGCATTTCAAAATGATAAAAAATACTAGTTATACTTGAAAAAATAATTTGTTTTTTTATATCAAATTAAAATTTAGATTCTAAGCTTTAATTTGATATATGTATTGAAAATAATAATTATGTTTAAGTACAATTTTTTTAACACCTCATTTTACGTGAGAAGTAAGAACTTCAATCGATTTAGTAACTAAAATTAATTAAAAATATTATTTTTAAAATACAAGGAACCAATACTGTTGGAGTAAAACAGTTTTTTGATCCCCTATATTTTAGAGAATCATTATGCAGTCATGGGATGTCACTAATACAGTAATGCTTGTTAAAACAATTCTGACCCTGACCCTGACCCTGCAAAGATACAGCACTCCTTTCTTCAGTTAAAGCATCCCATTATATTTATTATGTGATGAAGAATTCATTATTGCAAATCTAAAATCATGCGACTTGGGTTCAACTCTAAAATGTATGCAGGTAATAAGTCATTACACCCACTTTATAAGTGATTAACGCTTAACTACTTTTTAGCATTGCTTTTGCTTCAAAACTCTCCCCTCTATATTTCTTTTATACAAAAGTATATGGATTAAAGAGGTTCCAGAATATGACATATAAAAGCATTTTCAACAAACTACTATTTTAAAATACCAAACACATAACTACTATTTTAAAATTTATTCCCAAAGAGAATGAAATATATTTTTAATTATTTCTGATCCAAAGTGATAACTAGCTGAGAACTGCAATGAGAGGAATTTTAGAATTGTGTGCTAAAGAAAGAACCTCAACAATATGAGCTTACTAATAAGCTTAAATAGCGATTCTTATGACCACGTGTAATACCTAGTATGCATCTTTCTTAAGCACGTATTCAACTCTTAACTTGTAAATACTGGTTCATAAACTTGACAAGAAATTTCCAAATAACTCAACATTTGTTATAAAAGACTAGCAACAGAATATCTATCTGCTAAACATATGTCAGGCTGTAAACAAACTAACCCAGGTCCCAGGGCCAGGGTGATATAACGGAATTACAAACTGTCTTTCTTCGCAGATTAAGTGGCCAGTGGCCACCTTATACCGTTAAATTTTCAACAAAGGTTGATCTCATATAATGGGCCAAGACAACGTTTACCAGCAGTCTTATCTAATGAATGTTTCACTAGGAATAGGAAGTCAGATTCAATGAAATTCCCGAGTCACCAAGATTTACACTTCCGTAACACCAAAATGCAAAATGCTCACTATGAGTTTTCAACAGACTGGAACCAAATCATATATAGGATGTTTATAGACCCAAATATCAGATGTAACTGAAGAGAAGGAAATTAACCAGAACTCACTTAAAATACTTCAAAGTCATTGAACAATAAATTCAGCGTCTACAAAATTACTTGGTCTGCAAATACACCATCTGGATCAACAATTTGTCTCCAAAAACACAACAATAATATCATAAAGCTCCATTTATATGAAATCAACTACCATTATCCTGCTTTGGCATGATCATCTTCAATATAGATCTAAATGACATGCCCTCATTAACGATACTGCAAAAGAAAAACAATTTAATTATAAAAAGTACCAGGTCTATATCGAAGTAAAACAACAAATGACTTTAAATATTATATAGCACGATAATATATATGTATGACAACTGTGGATCCAAGTGAAATTGCACAAACAATATGACAATCAGATACAAAAGGAAAACTGAATGACCTTAAAATATATGTGCAAGAAACCATGTCTTTAATAGAAGATTCTTCAACTTGAAAAACTACTATTTACCTTAACAAATCCAATCTCCTTGGCATTTGTTTTAAAGCATTGTCTGCAACACATTATCCCATACTTTCTAATTAATCCATGAGGATTACCACAAACACGGCTGCAAAAAGAAAAAAAACATTATAAAACATATATACCATCATAGTTTCTAATTTCAGTAGGCACAACAAAGCACGATACATTTCCTATAGCTTATGTGTGTCAAATGAATAGAAGTGCACATTTTAATAAATCTATAAATGATAAATATCAACACAAACTGAAGTGACCAGGACAATCAAGTTCAAGTAGTCAGCTATCAACACTACAATTCTTACATTAACAACAATAAAATAAATTTAAATACTATTGACAACATACCCATTTCATTCGTCTAACATCTTCTAGAAGTTTCCCAAAGATCTTCCTCATAATCAGGAAGATCTAATTTTTGATAATTAATATTAATGAATAATGATCATGATTCAAAAAGTGAGCCAGCTTTGATCAATCTCCTATCTCCCTATAAAAACATCGCAGAGGCCTCGCCATTTAATAGTGCATAAGCAATGCTTTAGAAGTATAAAAGTTGCACTTCTTGAAATCAAAACACAAACCTATAGCTTTGCAGACCCAAGACCATGATTGCTGTCCAAATGAAACTCAGTTGCATATTTTATTTATTTCCGGACTATATAGAACTTAAATATATTGGCTCGCTTCATTATCATTTCTGGTTTAATTTCAAAATTGTCTGCAATGTTTTGTAATCCATCATGTCTCCAAGAATAAAATTAGTAAATTATGGCAGGGGCACCGAGTGGATTAAAGAGAAGATCACAATCAATGCCACAATGACACCCTTCACTGAAAACTTGATAGAAACTGAACCCCAATCCAAACACACTTGCACAATCCTTTCAGACCTCAACTCTCGTTCCAAACACAGAAATCCAATGTAATTAAACGAACCAGAGATAAAAGGGACCTTAACAGAAATCTGATGTAATCTAACATGTTAATAGTCATATTTACGTATAGTAATAGTAAATAGTAGTATCCGTTTAGACTAATAAAAGACTCCGCAATCGAGCTATATAGGGACCTTAACGTCAATGCAAATATGTAATCAGAACATTTTCTACACCCTTAATCTAGCTTCAGTTTTCAGAAACCAGTGTTTTGATCATAACTTAAAAAAAGTATAATTGAATCGCATATGGTCAGTCCCAATCAACTACTTACACTAAATAATTAACATATAAAATATTGTTACACATAAACCTCATAAACATAAATTCTATATCCTCCATAATAACATTCAACAGTATAACAGCTAATTTACGATTAAATCAATCATCAGCATACAGATTGGAAAGTAAATAGAATTTAATGTTACTTAGAAAAATAAGAAAACTACAATAGAATTACAAAACAAAATAACATGGGGAGAGGGAGAGAGAGAGGGAGAGAGACGGAGAGAGAGGGGGAGGGGGGAGACAGAGACAGAGAGGCGGGCGAGAGAGAGAGAGAGAGACGGAGAGAGAGACGGGGAGAGAGAGGGAGAGAGAGAGAGAGAGAGAGAGAGAGAGAGAGAGAGATTAGTTACCAAGCACGAGAGCCGGGACCGTAGGTCTTAGGATGCGCGTTCCATATGTTAGAGTGACCCATATCTCTCTTTTCACTTCTTAGCCGCTGCAGATTGAAATAATAACTCAGAGCTTCGACTAATGGAAGGTGTCATATATCATGGTATGTAGGCTAAACTAAACCCTAATTATCTCGTTTTGGGCTTTCAGATTATTGGACTCATTTAAATGGGTTAAAGGGCTTAATTTGGCCCAACTTCATTTGAAAATAAGTAGGCCCTTTTCTAATTCTTTATCATAGAATATTCTAAATATCATGTACAATATTTATTCTTTACTTAAAAAATAAATTATTTACAAAATTTATAAGTTTATTATTATTATTTTTTAATTTTGATAAAGGACGTGTAAAATTAATATATCATTGGGCCGAGAAATTGTAGAATCCAAAAGGCCTGGATAAAAATTTGGTGAAAAAATTAAATTCTCTTTGCCTACACTTGTGATACCGTGGACAAGTGGCATCGTCGTCTTCTTCATCATCACAACCAAGCTTAACTTTGTGTATCAACCAAACCGATTCGAATCGGGTAGGGTTGAAGCCCAAACCCACTGTGATTATCCCGCCTCTCTGTCTTCTGATTTGACCCATATTCCTACACCCGATACTCCTTGTAATAGGTACCCTTTCTTTTTACCCTTTTACCCCCACAATTTGATATCCCCTCCTTGTATAAAATTTATAATTGTTTTGTTATGATTTTATTTTAAATTTTTTAATATGAACGCTGATTTTAGTGCTTATTTACTTGTATTGCTTGTAATAATTTCTTTCAGATTTCAACAATGTTTTTGTGTGTGTGTGTGTGTGTTTTGTGTCTTGATGGAGAAATTATAATGCGGCGTAAATGCGTCAATTTTTTTTTGGTTATATGATTTGTATAATTTTGAAATTGAAATGTAAGGTTAATGGAATAAGTTTTTAACAAAATAGTCGTTTTGGAGTTATGTTTGGGCTACTGTTAGGACATGCGTTCTTGATGTGATCTTTAATGCTCTTATTTATATTGTCAATTTTATTTAGTGTTTTTAGGGGGTCTGATTAGCTATTTTTTCCGATTTTTCACAAATAAGGCTTAATGGCCTCATTATTACAGAAAATAACAGTGTACACTTCCCTTTGAGTCATGTTGCGTCATTTTTAATTTTTGTGAATGATTGAGTTGGGTTCTTGGTTGTGTCATTGACACTCTCTAGGGAGGTGGGAAAGAAAGGGTTTCTAATGTATAAGGTAAGCGTTGCTGTTAACTAGTAGAATGCTCATGTGCTTTATCCTTTTGAGCAGCTTCGGATAAGAATTTCTCACTAGAAGAATTAGTAAGATGAATAGGTGATTGATACTGTGTAATTGGATTCTAAAGTGCAAGTAGTGGACTAAAGTTGTTTTAAAGACATGTTTTACCATGGGTTGTATTCGGATGTTTTACTAAATATTAGAAAAATGGATTAGAATAACCTAGATATATAGAATGCGGTCCTTTATCCTGAGAGAAATTAAGAACAGATTCAACCAGTTTCTCTTATAATGAACCTTCCAGATTTCTACAACTTCTCACCAGGTAGAAGTCCATAGCAATTTGAATTCCCTTAGTTACTCTTCGTTCCCTTATTATACAATGTGTTCTTGTTCACTTTTTGCTCACAGTTTTGGTTATGTTTATGGTTTTGTTTTCGTTGTTGTTAGTAATTAGTATTATTATAATTCTCGTGTTCGCAATTTTTTACCCAGCTAGTATAATATAATCAATCTGCAAACCTTCTTGGCTTCATGGAAAGTCCATATAGTCAGATTGATGGTGCTACTCTGGTTTATTGAGCTCTAGAACTTGTAGAAGAGAGGTTTGCTTGAGGTGTTGCGGAGTTAGCCGATTTAGAAAGCTTTATTAGGTTTTAGACTGCATTAAGGGAAGAGGGACACAGTCTGTAGTCTTTATTATACATCTAGTTTGACCTTTGTAAAAATATTATAATTAACAACCAGTCAGATATATAAAAAATAGTGTAAAACTTTTGTTGGAGCAACATATAATTGTGCTAGTGAAGTACCGTTATAAATAAACTTTTGTAGTATCCTAATTAGAGGTCAATGGTTAACCAATAGGTTAAGTTTTTATAACAAATTTTAGATTGGTGTAAAGTTTTGTTCTCAACAAAGTATAGTTGGAACTGGATACCATAAATAGCCAGGTAAAAAAATGTTTGTCTGGTTAAAAAGATTCTTAAATAATAAGTTTCGTTTATTGGTTTGATGCAAGTATTGTACTGTGTGTATACACTCAGATATGTACAATACTTATAATCTCCATCTAGATTATTAAGATTAATTCGTTCTGTATTTTGTATGTTCAAGCTAGTCTATTTGTTATTTCCTTGACCAGTTCTATCTAGTTTAGCATTGAACTTTAATATTTTGATCAACCTACTCAGGAACTAGAATAAGTTCATTTGTGAGCATATTTACTCAAGTAGCCAGATAACTTTGACATATATATATATACACTTAGCAAAAGTTGGCTTGATTAGCCTAATGTTCTAATCAGTACGTATCACCAATATCTGACAGTCATTCAGTTCTTTTCATTTGTGTTTTATTTGTCAAATTTAGCGACTGATAATTACTCTTAAACCTCTACAGTGATTACATAATTTGTGTCATACTAGCGTATATGTAATATGTACTAAAAATATCTTGCATGTCTAATAGCATAAGACTGTTTTAAAATGTTGTCAAATGTTTCTAGTCAAACTGGTGGAATAAATAAATTGCAGTCAAAAGTTAATTTGCCTGATGCACTAAAAGACTAACCTTTAGCATATACTAGAAACTAATCCTGTCTGTAAAACTCTATATTTAAAGGTGCCAACATCCAAGTGAGAATTGGTTATGCTTATGCTGCAAGGAAGTTATGTGCAGTCGTTTTGTGAACAAACATATGCTTGAGCACTTTGAAAAGAGCAAACATTGTCTTGCACTAAGCTACAAGTATGCCTACTCTCACTTCCATTATTTAATTTATGTATTTATTGCCATTCATTTCAATGTTATTGTCATCTAACTTGGTGCTCTGAAATACAGTGAGATATCAGTTTGGTGTTTCTCCTGTGATGCATATCTTGATGCTCAAGTGATTTTGTCTCTAAGGTCAGTGTATGAAACTGCTTACATCTTGAAATTTGGTGAAGCTCCACCAGTTCCAACAGATGCTAGGCAGCAATAGAGACAATAAGAATCACCCGATTTGTAAATAGGAAGAGGGGAAGTGTTAGTTATTGACGGACGTATCTTTAGAGTTCTACATTTTTCAAGTAATTCAATACAATTGTGAATTGCCTATAGACAATTTGACAAGTGTTCAGAACAGTTGTATAGTTCTATTAAAGTTATATATTTTTGAATGAGGGTAATTTTACCACATTATAAGCTTAGTTGGGAGTACCAAACATATGTCCTTTAGCCTTGATGATGATGCCTATCTAAAACATTTATTTAAAAATATATATCTAGAAGTAATTTTGAGCAAATTTTCAGTTTTACGAATAATTCTTTCTGTACTCTTTAGAAAGAGCAAATTACTGTAATATAAAGTGACGAAGATGTTTGAATGATTGTGCAACACTTATAAGAGTTCAAAGTTACTATTCCTAATATTACTTTTGTCGGTTAATGCATGTAATAAATTATTTGCTTTTGCATATGTAATTTGTTTGGTTCTATATTAGACCAAAGTCCTACACATGGTTTTCATTAAAACTTATATATGTGGCCTCTTCTTGCAAGATACGATCTTGTTACAATGTTCGATTTTTGAAACTCGTTTTTGTTATACAGAGATCTTGGATGACCATAGATTAGGATCGAAGGACCATCTTATATTTTACCTGAGCATGCTTATTTTGGAATACAAATATTGATTCATGCTTCTATTGACATTGAAATTCCGAGTGCGAGACCCTTATTACAACATTTATATGTAGACTTATTATGCTAATTAACTGAATTTGTTAGTTTCACTCTACTACTCTGCTACTCAACACAGATGATGAATCATGATACTGCTGAATCTCTACTTGTTTCTAACTCAATTTTATCTTCAAACATATGAATATTTTTTATGAAAAAACAAACTACTACCGTCTTGGTGAATGATGGCCGTATGAATCTGTTTAACAATCCGCAGAAATTATGATGGTCATTATTCCAAGGTTCGTTTAGTGTATTTTTAAGTATGACATTAGTTTTTTTTTCCTTCATGTAGTCTTCTTCCTTCGTCACCTCCAGCTTTCCTTGTGTTGGGCGATATGACTCTTCAAAGTTATAAAGACGGACTAGAGCAGTCCCCAAAATAAGGAAATGAGAGGCTCTGCATGAAAGCCACTGGAGTATCTCCTAGGTTGGCACCCTTTGGAGTGCCAATCCGACAGATACCCGATCCGAAATCTGAAATTTTGAATTCACTGAACCCGATTTTTTGGATTTGGATTTGGATATGAATTTAAATTTTAAATCTGGAATTTTTTGGATTTGGATTTTAGGTATACCGATCCGAAACCCGATCCGAAATTTGAAACCCGATCCGGACCCGAAACCCGAAAAAAAACTATATATATATATATATATTATAATTATATATATAATTTATATATTACAAAATATAATACATGATTTTATATATTATACGTTATACAATATACATATTATTGTATAATTTTTAGAACATATATTTGTATTTATGTTAAAATTAAGTAATAATAACATTTAATAAAACTAAATTGATAAGGTGAACAAAATACCTTATCTTCTAGTGATAAATCTAGTTAATTGGGTATTAATTGGGTTGATTATTAAAGTATTAGTTATACATGTATAAATATAATTAATATTTTGGTGGAATGGTTCAAGGTGTCACATTAAAATTTATCTACCCTAGTGCTCCAGTCGCATGTTCGATCCTTAATGCTTGCAATATTAGTATTCTATACATATTTTCGAATTCTGGGTTCGGGTTCCAGATTTCGGGTATATTTATATCCAATCGAAAAAAATTCGGGTTTCGGGTATATCCGAATCCGATCCAATATCCGTCAGATCGGGTTCGGGTTTGGATAAAATATTCGGGTTTGGATATGGATTCTGCCATACTCGACTTGATCCGACCCGATTGCTATCCATAGTGCCTACTTTGTCACATGATCAAAAATATTATTTTATAGTTTTTTTTTTCACATCATTTTTAGCACCATTCTTTCAAAAAACACTTCAATAGTTGTAACTCGAAGATGCCAACTTTACTAGTTTTAAAAAAAAATGCTTAATATAAATATATTAGAGAAATAATATTTTATGCATCATTTGGACCATAAATGAAGTTGGCACCCTACTTTCTGGGATGCTAATTTTAACACCCCAAGTTGAAGTTGGTACGGGGTGTTAACTCACTTAACATCCTAATGACATCCCAAAAATTTTAAATTTTAATAGAGTGCTAACAAAGATGTCAAGTCACGTCATGTCACTTGACGTTATCACCTCTTTTGGCACCCTACATTAAAGATGCACTTAGGTCCGCGATGCATAACAGTTTGTGGTGCCTATAATCTTATGCATAACTATTATTACATGGTTGTAAAACGGTAGGAAAGGCATCATTTGGTCGCATACTAAAATGATTTGATAGTCATTAGTAAATATCGTACTTAAAATACAATTTTAAATATTAATTTTATATTACTTTCTCGCATATTAATTTACCTCGATAATGATATCTTATGATTATATTTTAACATCAAACTTATTTGAAACATTCTAATACATGCATGTAAAAGAAAAAATATCACATGTTCAGTCAAAACGAATTTGTTCATAAATCAAATTCGAGTATATAAACTACAAAATTTCATGCTCACCCGAAATAAATATATTATATTTTTTCCAAACAACAAAGAATATGTCCCAACACATTTTGTTCTTCGTTGCCTAAAACCTAAACTATAAAAACTATAGGAAATAAAAAATGAATTGATGAAAGAACGCCAAATTTTAGTAGCAAAACAAGTTATTTCTTTCTTGTCCCTCACCTTTTTGGGCTAACATTTTTAAAATAACTATACTTCTTTTTATTCCCATAACAGAAACCAACAACCAAACATGTCCTTAAAAACTCCAAACTTATTTCCTTATAAAGATTAGATGAGAAAAATAATGTTGTATTTTCTTGAAACATGTTCTGAAGTTCGAGTTTCTCTTACATAAGTTCTCGTTTGATCTTCTTCATTAGAATCCCAAAGAGTTGAATTTGTGGATATTTAAATATCCAATTTGGAGAAATTCAAGAATTTACAACTATATTTCAAGAACTACAACGTGGGTGTTTCATAATTTAGGTATTTTATTAATTTATTTATATTTAATTGCTTATTTCTTAAATTAAGTTTTTAGATTTTAGTGAAGTTTGAATTGGGTTTTAATTAGATTCAACAATTATGATATAATTATGTAGTTTAGTTATATTTGATGTATGTGTTAATAAAACTATATGTGTGTGTGCGTGTGTGTGTGTGTGTGTATGTATGTATCTTTTTAGTTGTATGTTCATATTCTGCCTTTTTCCTTTGTGGGTATTACTTAAGACTGATATTTCCTTGTGAAAATAATTACTAGTTTTGGTTATGAAATATTCTTGATTGCATTAGATACCTACAAGTGAATAATTTCAAAGGTATGTTTTTAGCAGCTAATTGTTCTATTTTTTGAAAAGTTTATAACTTTTTTAAATGTTTATGTAGAATTGTAAGATTTTTTTGAATCTGATGCGAGTTGTACAAACAGGAACCTTATATCTTTTTGTATAGTGTTGGAGATATTAATGGAAGTAATATGTTGGTCAATGTTAAGGTGTCTTGACTTGATATGCTATCCAACTAGAAGTCAACTCCACTTGGTACCGTAGAGCTTAAGGCGATTATTATCAAAAAATTGGGTATCAAAGAACATAGAATTATTTTGATATGCTCAAAAGATTCTTTTCATTTAAGCTTAAGGAATATGAGTTTGATAAATCCTGTGTGCGAATGATCGGAAAGAATAACCTTTCTTTTTACAACCAGCTAGTTCAAACAATCCACAAGAAAATAGTTGATATCGACCTCCCAATCAATAGCTTGTCTCTGGTGATTAGAGATCAAAAGTTTCGTGATCGTACAAGTTCCTTTGGCCTACTAAGAAAGAGTCATCAAAGTGATACGGAGCTATTTTCTCTTGGTAGCAAACCCCCTATCGAAGTTGTATCAGTGGAAGATAAGGAAGAAGTAGAGCGGGCGGCTGGAAGTCTGAGCATTCAAATTAAGAGCCTTGTCACTGCACTTTTGGGAATATCAATGTACAAAGGTGCATGTAAAGCACTTTCTAGAGGCATTAAACAGATGTTTCATTCTTTAACTTGTCAACAAAATTTTGAGCTACATGATGCTATACCATTAATGATTATTCTTGAGCGGAAGTTGGAGATAGAGGGTCTTAAGATTTTTATAGACTATGTTAATGTGTTAAATAATAGTTTGGATTGCTACTTGAAAAGATTAATAGAATCTTGTATATGATTGACAGGATTGGCGGGTTCAAGACGTATGAAAGAGCACCCTTAACATATAGTTGGTCAAAGAATAATTGTTTTAAATGGAATGTTACATGCGAGTGGAATATTTTTGCCAAAGCCATCCAACTCTATATATGCTTCCCTTTCAGATTTTGGTGTTGTAATTGAATGAAAGCCTTGCATACTTGGAGGTTACTGGGCAATGTTGCGTGAAAAGTCTTGTGCTCAAGCATTTGAGGAATAATGTAATCATTTAGCAACTGTTTAAACTAGAGGATTAATTCTCTTTTGATGATTACTTGAACCTTGGGTTCACTATGATGCGATAACTCATATAGTCAGATAAAATCTCTGCTCTAAATTTTTCTAGAACTATAGATTAATATCATGAGATTACATCACGTATGATTAGTAGTTATTGGGTCGTGATTGTGAATGTCTATATTTTCATTGAGCACCAAATTGTAATGTCATATGATTGCTTATATTCGATTATCATCTTGATTTCGAACTAATGTTAATCTTATTGCAGTTAAAATCTACAATCTTGAATTAAGTTGTATTGTTCCTTCCGGACCTTGAATTTGATATTATTGCTTATCACACATTTATTTTTGTAGTGTGTGACTAGTTACCTATATATGTCAATATTTACTTATAGAGCATGTAGAAACATACAAAAGTTTCTCGTCAATATATTTTGTAGCTTTCCCTTTTTGTGCCCTATATAATATAGTCGTGCTATTAGCTTTTTCTTAGTGGGACGACAAAATTATTTTTGTTTATTTTTAGTACCTTTTTATTTTAACACTGTAACTCCAATACCGTTATAATTAAAATATATGTCTAAACATTGTTCATAATATTTAAAAAAATTACCTATTAATTTTGAGGGTCAAATATACGTATTACACACCCCCATATTGTGCTCGTTTAGGAAACCTTAACATAAGTAACTTATAATTTAAAATGAACAAGTGCCGAATAAGTGATAAGTAGATAAATACTTATAAATTATATAAGTGTTTGGATAAATTTATTTACAAGTTAGTCAAATTTTTGTTAAAAATAAATTTTAAAAATAATTATTAAATACAGTTATCTTAATTTGAGAATTTTAAATTAAACATTTTTAAAAACATATCTTCTAAAATTTTAAATTATTAAAAAAGTGAAAAAATCAAAATAAGTTAGAAAAAAGTATGTCATTACTAACTTTCAACTTATCAACTTATAAGTTAGGTCGACAAATACTCTTAAATAAGTTCTTATGGGCTTATAAAAGGTAAGTAACTTATAAGCTGTCAAACAAACATGCCCATTATCTATACCTTGGTGGCTTATTCGTGGACAAGTCAAAGTTGGGCTAAAATAAAAATAAATTGGAGTGGCATTGAGCAAGTGAGCATAATTGGGTGAAACTAGCGAATTAGGGAGAACTCTCTTGATTTTTCATCTGAAACAACGGGCGATTGAGAATTATTCCTTTGAAATCTTCTTTTCCCTATCTATTCTCCTGAATCCAATTTCATGAAAGGTATGTATTTTTTATGATATATGGTAATATTCTTTAATTTCTTGATGCATCCTATCGTATTGGATTATAATTCGAGGTTTTTATAACTCAAAGCTTCTTACCTTATTAAGATCGGAGAAGAATTCTAATTTTGTAATTTCTTGAAACATGTTTTGATGTTCAAGCTTATTTACATTAGCTCTTGTTTGGTCTACTTCATTAGACTCCAAAAGATTTCAATTTTAAAATATTAAAACACCCAATTTTGGGGAAATAAAAAATCTACAACTATATTTCAATAACTACAACGCGGGTGTTTCATCAATTAAGGTATTTTCTTCACTTGATTATGTTCAATTGCTTTTTTTTCTTAAATAGGTTTTTAAATTTTAAAATTCTAAAATGGGCTTTGGATAGATTCAAGAATCATGGTTTAACGATGTAGTTTAGTTGTACTTATTGTTTAAGTGTTAATTAAACCATGTATGCATGTGAATGTTTGTATATGTAACTTTTAGTTGAATCTTCAGATTCCGCTTCATTCCCTTTTTGGGGGTTACTTCAGATTGGATATTAGAAACATTTAAATTTCCTTTCGGATGATAATCACTCTAGTGTTGGTTATGATATATTCTTGATTACTTTAGATATATATTAAGTGAATTATGTAAAAGATGTGTTTTCAGGCATGCTAGAATTATTTATTGAAAAGATGATAACTTTTATATGTGTATGTAAAGATGTAGATTTGTTGGACTTGGTTTAGAACTGTAGAAACATGATTTTTTTTTGGTTTTACGTTTGAGATTATGATGCAGATTTTCTATTTGTCAATGTTAAGGTTTCTTGATTCAGTATGCTGGATAATCAAAAGTCTGCTCGAGTTGGTGCTATTGAGCTAAAGGCGGTTATTTATCAAAAAATTGGGCATTCGAGAACAGATGCTTACTTTGATCTGCTCAATAGTTTCTTATCTCGTAAGCTCAGTAAGTGTGAGTTTGATAAATCATGTATACAAATAATTGGATGGGATAATCTATCTCTACATAACCAGCTCATCCGAACAATCCTTACAAACTCTTTCGCTGGTAAAGTTCCTCTGTCGTGGGCTAAAAATAGTTTAGAAGTTGCTAACGGTGTCCCGGTAAATAGTAAGTCTATGGTGAATCAGGATCACAAATTTCATGATCGTCCAGGTCCCCTCAGCCAACTATGCACCGATGTTACATCGGTAGAAGACAAGGAAGAAGTTGAGAAGGCTTATGGAAGCCCGGGCACTAAAACTCCTTTGAAAATATCAATTTACAACGGTGCAGGAGAAGCGCTTTCTAGTGGAACTCAACAGAAGTTTCATTCTTTAACTTGTTAGCAGACTTGTGAGTTACCTGATACTAGATCTTTAATGATTCTTTTGGAGCATAAGTTAGAGATAGAGGGCCTGAAGATATATGTAGACTGCGCTAATGTGTTAAATAATGGTTTGGATTGTTACCTAAAAAGATTAATAAAATCTTGCATAGGATTGGCGGGTTCAGGACTTATGACAAAGCCCCCTCAACAAACAGTTGGTCACATAATAACTGCTTTAAATTGAATTTTACCTGCAAGTGGTATAAATTCAATAAAACCATCCAACTCCGTACGTGTTTCCCTTTCAGATTTTGGTGTTGTAATGGAATCAAAATCTTACATACTTGGAGGTGAGTGGGCAGTGCTGCGTGAAAAGGCTTGTGCTTAAGCGTTTGAGGAAAATTGTAATTCATCCAGAAACTGTTTGAACTAGAGGATTAATTCTCTTCTAAATTATTACATGAACCTTGGATTCACCATGATGTGGTAGTTTTACATAGTCAGATAAAATATCTGCTTTAAATCAAACTATAACTATAGATTTATATCATGAGATTACATTACATGTGATTATCAGTTATTTGGACGTGCATCATTTTTATGGTCAGTACATGGATTACCTTTTATTACTTTAAGAATCACTTCCAAAAACTCCATCCTCGTTATATATTGTGTACAAGATTTTTTCTATAGAAATTTTTTACCGAGTACCAAATTGCCATATTAGTATGATTGCCAAATGATTATACTCACCATATTGGACTGGAACTAGCATTATCTTATTACATTTAAAACCTATAATCTTGTGTCGAGTTGTATTGTTTCTTTTGTAGTTGTACCTTGAATTTGATGTTGTTGTCTATCACACACTTATTTTGAAGTGTGTCAATAGTTATTTATAGAGCATGTAAGAACATGATAAAATTTCTCGTCTATATATTTTATTGCTTTTTTCTTTCATTCCCCTTCATTGATACTATTAGTAATTGATTTAAGATGAGATTTAAAATATGCAATAGTTAATATTTGTTACAAGGATCTTGATAAGGATACTGTCATTTTCCTAGTGGGAAAGTAAAATATATTCGACTTCCCTCTTTATATTTACTTTGTAATTCCAGCACCGTTATAGTTCAAATACATGTTAAAACATTACCTATAATTTTAAAAAATATTTATCTATTAATTTTGAGAGTCTAAAATATGCATACTACACTATAAATTATCTACACTCAGTGGCTTATGTTTGGTTAAGTCAAGTTAGAGCGAAAATAAAAGGAATTGGAGCAGAACTGAACAAGAGGAATTGGGGCGAAACTATCGAAATTTTTAATCTAGAACAAACAACAGACAGTTTGGGATATCCATCATCTATCTTCTTGTCATCATCTTCTCTTATAAATCCAATTCCATGATAGTATAAGGTAGTATTCATCAATTCTTAATGCATGATATAGTATGGCATTATGAATTAGGGTTTTTTCTCTACATATCAAGTTTTGTGAATTTAATATTTTCTAATGTCCAATATGGATGATAAATACAGTTAAATCTCTTTAAAGTAATAGTTTTGGGACGAAGAAAAATATTACTTTAGCGAGTTTATTATTTTATCGAGAGTAAAATTACAATGTCTCCATTATGTTGAGACCGGGAAAATATTATTTTAGCAATGTTATTACTTAATCGAGGTTCAACTGTATAAGGTTTTGATATTTCACTGAAGAAGTAAGAACGTAGATATCAGGGTGGAGGTAGATAAAAGTTCTTTGTTGGATATTGTAATAGAGTATGAAGATAAAACTAGATAACTGGATCAAATGTTACAGTTTCAATTTCCAACTTTTGCTTATGTTTTTAGAGGGAACACTAGGAATTAAGTAGAAATGAAGATGTAATGTCCATGTTCAACATGTTATTTGAAAAGAATTTGATTTGTATATGGCGGGGACTGTTATATTGCCTTCTTCATTGTATGAGTTGATCATGAATTCTAGGAAAATATCTAAATACTTGGAGATTTTAGAGTGTGATGTGGATAAGGAGCATGAAAATGAACTCCATTCACTAGATAACCATGAGGATACTTTAGTGAAGCATGCCAGTAATGATGATTTACCAGAGCCAAACATCACTGAAATTAAAAAGCTACGCAAATCATATGCTCTGTTCAAATTTTTAAGATTCAACTGGAGGGATAAGACCATAGTAGATAACATGGTGGAGGTAGGTAAGTGTTCATTGTTGGATGTTCTAATGGAGTATGAAGATGAAGCTAAAAAACAGGGTTAAAAGTTGGAGTTTAATTTTCCAATATTCAAAAAGAAATACCATAAACTAAAAAAAGATGAAGGTCTAATGAAAAATGTCTAACAGGTTGTCCGAAAAGATGTGATTACCATATGGGTTGGGACTATTGTAACACCTACTGCCCTGTATTTGTTAGTCATGAATTTTAGGAACAAATATAAATGCAAGAAGATTATAGAGCCATATGTGGAGCACGGAAATGAACTTCCTTACTAGATGACCTTAGGGATACTACAATGAACCATGTCAGCGGTGAAGCTAAAAGTACCAAGTCTCAAACATCTACTGATGAGCTTTCACTTGAGGCTAGGACAACAAGATCATAACACATAGTGTAAAAATTCACTAGACAAGGCAGATCAGTAGGGATCCACCAGAAAAGGAGTAGTAGGGACTTGGGAACATCCTTTTATCAATGGTTATGAACTTCAATGTTGGGATTTTATGTAATTTTTTTATATGAACTAATGGTTTGTTTGATAGTTTATTGATAAGTGCATAAATTTACATATTTTTATACCTATTTTATTGCTCGATTTTGTATTTTATTTATTAATTTATCGCATTTACTTTGTTTTGCAGAAAAATAAAAGAAATAATAAAAGGGGAGAAAAACAAGGAAGGAGAAAAGAGGAAAGAGCAAAAAGAAAAAAAAGAAAAGGGAAAAAGGAAGCTTCTTGGAAAAGGC
The DNA here is from genome assembly GCA_003724115.2 of Anethum foeniculum. NCBI lineage: Eukaryota > Viridiplantae > Streptophyta > Magnoliopsida > Apiales > Apiaceae > Anethum > Anethum foeniculum. The sequence goes on from PHNY01068050.1 coordinate 36,686, forward strand.
TTGGATGAAATGAATGGACATGATTTAAACAACATACCCACCTAATGTATAGCTAGGATTTGGCCAAGCCACCCCTAAAACCCTATTTTTTCCCTATGAATAGACCCCTCCCCTTTACTTGTAAATCACACTCCCTAGGCTAGGACCCTAGGTTGGACTAGCTTAGTTTTATTTCCATTTCCTTATTTTAGCTTTCTCTTAATTTTGTAAATCCAACTCTAGGCTAGAACCCTAGGGTGGAATAGATTAGTTGCTCTTTAATTTCTTGTTCTTGTTTACCATACCTAGGCTAGAACCCTAGGGGGGATTTAATTCCTTGTTCTTGTTTTCTTGTTTAAACACTTTTTAATTTAATGCAAGTCTAGTCTTTCAATTCCATTTCTCTTGCTTTTATTTTAAAGTTCTTAGATCTACTTTTATCTCTTGGCACATGAACTTTCGTAAACCCAAAAGGCGGATCAATAGTGTAAGACTACCCCTTATTGGTGAAAGGATGCCTTGATTTTACTTTATTGCATTGTTTTTGATTTTCTTTAGTTAGTTTTAGTGGTAGATTTAATTTTTGAGCATTATAGTTTAATGGGTTTGGTAGAGTAGTTTATTTTGATGTTGGGTGTGTGAGTTAATGTAGATTTTAATTTTGTGTAACTGGGTGTGTGTTACTCTTTAATTTTCTAGATCTAGTTTATTGTTTAATTTGGTGTTGATTTGATTTTTGTGTTCTTAGTATGTTAATGGGGTTGTTAATGTGTTCTTGATGTTTAGTTTTGGTAGTGGTTAGTTGTCCTTTTCTATTCGAGCTTATTTGATATGTAATCTGCTTTTCTCCGGGTTGTATTCGATTTTCTGGTTCTTATTTTTATTATTCGACTGTTAATGCCCTCTTTCTTCTTTTTTTCTCCTATCGAACCCACCATTTTCATCTGACTTCTTCTTTCTCCTATGCTCCAATCACCAATCACTGGCATCGACTTCACACAACAACAGCCGCCTGACTTCTTTTCTACCAACGCTGCTACCACACCAAATCACCTTCACCAACCGTCCCCTTCGTCACCTTCGTTCTCCTCCAAACCTTCATAGACACCACCACTTCGCCAATCTGCAATCGTTGTAGCCTGCCAGCATCGACCAGACTCACATGTCCAACTCGGTTATCTCCCTACTGCCATCGAACTCAATTTCCAAACCTACCAGCCGAGTCCTGTGTTTCAGCCGAGTTCCGAGTCAGTGATGCCGAGTCCTGCAGCCGCTGTTCTGATTTTGTGATTATTGATAATTTAGTTTAAGTTTTAGATTATAATTTAGTTTAGTTGTTGGTTTGGTTTGCGAATAAAAAGCAAATACATGCCAAATTTTTGTTAGACTTTTGTTTAATTTTAATTAGTTTTTAATTTAATAAAGATTAATTAATTAGGATAATTAGATTAATTAATTAATTTAATTTATCTTTTCTTTTAATTTTTGTAAATAATTTCTTTAGGTAGAGATATTCTTAAAAAAAATTCATTTTTTAAATATATTTTTAATTTTCTAATTCGTTAAAATTAGAGATTAAGGATAATTGCGAAAAATATAGTTCCTGTGGAACGAATCTGAAGTAATTAAACGATTAAAAAAATTGTGCGCTTGCGATTTTAAAACTCATTTTTCGACACATCATTTATCGGTTTTAATGGTAGATTTGACTATACCGACTTTCTTTGACAATCTGAAATTGTTTTAGAATGTCTCTCACGTGCCTCCTTACGTTTCCATAGAGCTAGTAATAGAATATCTAAGATTTATATTTCATGATTCATCATCAATGAAGCAACCACATTCATGCTTGGATAAAGTATGCAATTTTTGTACACCACCTTAAATATGGTTATGTTCTTGATGGTACACTTATCGGTAGGTTGATGCTGTCTGTTTGGATTTTATGTTCTTTATGGTGAATTTCTAGTAGGGTGCCGATATATGCACAACCTAAACTTTTAGTTGCACACCCAATTATTGAAAGTGACCAAAATAACCTTATACATTCAAACTCCCACTCTCGTTTATTCATATGCTAACATATTTATTGGATAATGAGTTCTTTGAATATAACATAACTAATCATTAATTTTTTTAATTTTTTTTTAAAAATTATGTATTAACCAAGTTATCTTTTAACTCTAACTTTCAAAGTACTATTTTTATTTCCTTAATTGAATCTTACTTTCTGATATGGACTAAAAATAAACCCTAAAGACATAATTAATATCGTAATAATTATGTCATAATATGAGTCCGAGACCCATTTACGAACACGGACCTGACTGCGCGTAGCCTAGACCTAGCCTCAAATACGGATAAGGTCGTACGTGACCTAGGCTCACCTTACTATTGGCATCCAACATGGAAACCAAATCTTGCAAGAAAATACTTGTCCACCAAGGTTACAATTACCTTATGAGTTAGAGACTTGTCCACCAAGTCTCCCAACCCTAATCGAAAATCCTAGATGCAAACATCTATATAAAGGGCTCTACCCCTCAAACTATAACTATGTCTTGGCTTGATTCTCTAAGCATACTGAGATACATAGGCACCTCGTGAGGACCGATTCAGTCTCGAACACGAGTGCAACCATTAAAGCTCGAAGCTCATAAACCCTAGCATTGAAGACAAACAAACCATAGTTTTTATTCCACAACACTTTCTATGTATTACTAAATTTCATATTTGAAAAAACATAATTGAAAATTAAAAATACTACTTTTATTTTAAGCAAATAATTTACTTATAATTTTATAAATCTAAGCACTCATGAAATTCAAATAGACTATTCGAAGTTGTAATGTAAATAATGAAGACCATTTTTGTAAAATTTTGTCCAAATGTTATTATTTTCTCTACAAATTATTAAGTATTTAAAACTGACTAGAACTTTAATAACTTAAGAAATGTAAAAATTCAAAAGTAGTTTTGATAATACGATGTTGGTATAATAAAAAAGTCAGGAGTCATTTAGCAAAAAGAAAAAAGGTCAAGTGTGAAGAATATATATGAAATAGATATTTAAATAAGGGGTTAAAATAGATAATATGTAATATAATAAGATTATTTTGGTTAATTAACTAAAAAAGTAGTATAGGGTGTGCATATATCATCACCCTTCTAATATCAAGTTACTTTTTCTAAAAGCATTTAACTGTTTGTAATGACTTGCATAATAAGAATGTGAAGTAGGAGGGCAAGATATATTACTTTTAAACGAGTGTTAGATATTTTAAGCATAATTTAAGTATTTAATGTGTAATTAATGTTTGTTTAATGGAGATTGTAGTGGAGCTATGAGGGCAGAAGTACAAGATACCATAAGCCAACCAAAACAACTTGGAAATACCATTGGTGAAAACAACTAGTACGATGGAAATATTAAAATATTCAATTTCATTACAATTTGTTAGGTATAGTAACATGTCTCCCTCATCACGGAAAGCATACTCAAGTAACAATGTCACTTTGTATGACCAAATGGATTTCACTATTTGAATTAGTGATAGGTTTCAATGTTAGATAATTTGATGATCAGTGACAAATCAGAATATGACGGATTGATATCAGTATTTGATATCAGTATTTGGTCAGAATGACAAGAACCAGTAAATCATGGATTGATTTATCTGATTGAAGATTCTGAAGATTGTAAGGCTACTCAACGTATGGAAAGAAGCAATCAGTTATTAGATATGATATGTATCTAGTCATCTTTGTGTAATCATATCAATAATAATTGATTGTGTAACTGTGTAGTATATAAACACAGATAGGTTTACACTATATGTGTGATCGAAATAGGTTTTGATTATTCATATAACCTAGCAGCTCTCAAGAACACTCTTACATTCTTTGAGAGAGTACTTTGTATTACTGTAACAGTTTTTATTCATCAATATAAAAAATGTTCATCATTTTACTTGTCTAGTTTTCGATTTGATTGTTAAATACTGTATTCACCCCCTTCTACAGTATA
>PHNY01068060.1:433-13292 GCA_003724115.2 Anethum foeniculum
GTTAATATGGTTGGATTCTGCTTCAAAACATTATCTTCAAGCCAATGTAGATAAGTTTGTTTCTGCCGAGATCCCTGATCCAGCGCAAGATCCTGTAGGTTACGCAGCTTTCACATGATACATGGCCCCTGCGGTTCTCAATTTCCAAAATCAAAATGCATGAAGCAGCACAAGTGTATTAGACACTTTCCTAAGAAGTAAATTTTTCTTATATTTCCAGCCTCTAATTTGGGAGACATTAATTAAAGTACTGATTACATCATTTACATGTAGGTACTGTCCCACCACCACATTTGACCAATCTGGATTCCCTATCTATAAACGTCGGAAAACCAATCATATAGTCACCAAAGGGAAAGTAATTTTGGACAATGAATGGGTTGTTCCTTACAACCGGGATTTATTGGTTAAATACCAATGACATATCAATGTAGAGATATGTTGTCATGCGCGCAGTCTGAAGTATTTATTTAAATACTGCCTCAAAGGTCATGATAGAGCAACAGTGGAAATCAGAGGAAAAAAGAGACAGAGTGATGAAGGAGAAAACATTAATGAAGGTGAAGATGAAATACAATCTTTTTTTGATGGGAGATATATTTGTGCAGCTGAGGCGGCGTACCGTATCTTTGGTTTCAACATTCATTACAGGTCAGTGTCAGTTCTGCGACTTTCATTTCATTTACCTGGGAAAAAAATTGTACATTTCCATCAAATGAGGCTTTACCAAAAGTGGCTGCTAGAGAGAAGGACAAACTTAGTCAATTAGAAGCTTTTTTTGTTTTGAATCAAAATGATAGTAATGCGAGAAAATACATATATGATGAGATACCTCAATATTACGTGTGGAATGAAAGTGATCGCATATGGAATTTGAGAAAGAGAGGGAAGCAAATTGGCAGATTATCTTATACTCATCATAGTTCTGGTGAACTGTGGTATTTGCGGTTATTGTTGACTAAGGTGCGAGGGCCTACTTCCAACGAATGTTTGCGTACTGTAGATGGCAAGATATTCTCCAATTATCAAGAAGCTTGCAAAGAGTACGGCCTTCTTGATGATGATAAGGAGTGGCATGAAGTCCTTCAACAATGTTCCCCCTGTGGATTTCCACCTCAAATACGACAATTATTTGTGCACATCATGGTCAATTGCAAAGTCAGTGACCTAAATTTGTTGTGGAACACCCATTGGAAAGAAATGATTGATGACATCTTGCTATCTCAGCGCAAGATCACAAGGAATCCACTTCTCCTACTTAATGAAAAACAACTTGAATTTTACGCTCTAGCAGGTAGTGCTCATATTGTGTATTTCATTTTTCAAATGTCCAACTTAATGTCATATTTTCAGTTCAATTATTTAATAAATAATTTTTCTCAGAAATCCACAAATTGTTGAAGTCAATTGGTAAATCTCTTAAAGATTTCCAACAGATGCCTCAACCTCCTAATACCTACCTGGATTTTAGCGATAATAATTTGGTTGTAGAAGAAACAAGTTACAGAAATGGAAAAAGAATATGCAGAGCTTATTTCCAAATGCAATGAAGAGCAGTTGTCAGTGTTCCATTCTGTGATGGAATCTGTAAGTAATGGAAAAGGCCGTTTATTTTTTATTTATGGCAGTGGAGGCTGTGGAAAGACATTCTTGTGGAGGACGATAATTTCAAAGTTGTGATCAGAAAGTAAAATTGTCCTTCCAGTTGCATCATTTGGAATTGCAGCAACGCTTATGCCTGGAGCTCGCACCGCTCATTCACGTTTCAAAATCCCTATTGTACTGGATGAATATTCTATGTGTGGCATATCACACAAATCGGATATTGCTGAGTTAATTAAGAGTACAAGTTTGATAATTTGGGATGAGGCACCCATGCAACATCGACATTCCTTTGAATGCCTTGACCGGTCACTACGTGATATCATGAAAGCTGTACATCCAGACCGTTTCCACATGCCCTTTGGTGGGATTACTGTTGTACTAGGTGGTGATTTTCGACAAATCCTACCAGTCGTTCCACAAGGAACACGTGGACAAATAGTTTCAGCATGTATTACCAAATCTAGATTGTGGAAAATTGCCACTGTGTTCAAGCTCATCCACAACATGCACATCGCCAAAGGAAGAAATGAAGCCGAAGTAAAATCTTTATCTGAATTTGCAAAGTGGGTATTGGATATTGGTGATGGAAAGGTAGAGTCTGAAGTGAATGCATCTGTTCCACTTCTTGAAGACGACATTTCTATTCCTCATGATTTTCGTAATCTGCAAGGTGTAAATTCTGTTGATGAGATGATTGAAAGCACCTTTCCAGATTTTATGAACAATTACCAGAATGCAGATTATTTGAGTGAAAGAGCTATATTAAGTCCAACAAACCAAACAGTTGGACATGTCAATAGTGCAATTGTTGACAAAATTCCAAGCGAGATGTATTCTTATTTCAGTGTTGATATAGCTGAAGATTTTCCCGGTTCACATGCTGATCAAATGCAATCTTTTCCACTGGAGTACCTCAATTCAATCAACATTCCCGGCCTTGCTCTACATGAATTGAAACTGAAAGTTGGGGTGGTAGTAATGTTGATGCGAAATCTCAATCAAACCTTGGGTTTTGTAATGGGACACGTATGATAGTAACAAAGTGTCTCAAACACTGTGTGCAATGCGAAGTTATTTCAGGAACATTCAAAGGCACCCGACATTTCATCCCAAGAATGGAACTGTCTCCAACTGAAACGCCATTACCATTCAAACTCTGTCGAAAGCAAATGCCACTTCAAGTTTGTTATGCAATGACGATTAATAAAGCGCAAGGGCAGTCCCTTGAAAAGGTTGCGTTATACCTACCCAAAGCAGTTTTTACACATGGTCAATTGTATGTTGCTGTTAGTCGGGTGACATCTCCGGGTGGCTTGAAATTTTTCATTAACGATGAAATAGGGAATCCAACTTTTGTTACACAGAACATTGTGTATAAGGAGGTGTTTTATAATGTACAGAGTGTTTGAATGTTTTATTTAGTTTAATAAGTATGCCTCAGTAAAGTTGTAATATGTAAAACTGATTTTGTACTCTCTTTTGGTAATGTATGGTTAAGTTTCAGAATTCTTACTTGAATTTTCATATGTGCCTCAGTATGTAGGCTTTAGTAAAATTGTAAACTGCATGACTATATATTATGAAATTAGTATAAGTTTAGTGCTCTAAATAGTATATGACCACCCTCTTAACTGTGGTTTATCAAGTGGCCAAAAAGACAGCTATTAATTGTATTAAGCAAGAAAATATAAAATAATTAATGAAAGTACAATAATTGAGAAGTCTGTAAAGCAACTACCCAACTTAACACACAGATCCATTTCTAAAGTACCACAAACTTCATCCATCAAAGCATTCCAGGTGAAAATTACTTCCTACCTACTTTCTCTTAAATATGTATTTTTATCAATGATTTGGTGATCAGTTCAGAATATTTCGTCAACTTACATCATTTTACATATGCCAGGTACAATGTCTTTCTACAAGTATGAAAGTTTGATGAATTTGAATGATTCTACTGAAGAATGGAGTATTCGTGTTAGAGCACAATCAATGTGGAAGGGAGTAAACCGAGAAACAGGATAATTCCGAGGATATAACATAATATTTGTGGATGACTCTGTAAGAACTAAAACTTTAACCCAAAAAAATTACCTAATAAACTGCATATTTCAAGTCATTGTAGTACTTATGCAATTTTAAATATTGTTGTAGAGTGAAAGAATTCATGCTTTCATTACTCCTCAAATTGGAGACAAATTTGAGAAAGAACTCACAGAGGGTGTAGTTTATACTGTGAAGAATTTTAGAGTCAAATACTATAACGGTGATGAAACCAACCGACCTATTTGAAATGAAAAGCATATATTTTTCATTAATGAAACTAAGCTGGAGAAAGATAAGAGTCATAGCTTAAGCATTCCACATTTCAGCTTTGATTTGTTTATGTTGGAAGATATGGAAGCAATGAAGTCCTACAACCGTTTTTTAACTGGTACTACAATTTGTTCTAAACAGAACTGAACTATTATACTTCTTCACCTACAATTATAATTTTGTTTGTTTCCCAAGTAGATGTGGTGGGGGTTATACAACAGGAACCAGTCAAAACCACATACATTAAAGACTCCCAGGAAAAATCACATGTCTACTTCTCAATCACAGATGGAAAGTAGGTTATCTCCATTTATTGTATTTCATCATAATGGTACCACATATATAAGTTTAGAATGTTTTTCCCTACAGTTCTGTTGAATTTGATATTCTCTGCAATATATAGGAAAGTTATTAATGTGACATTCTTTAATGAATTTGGAGATTCTTTCCTCAAGGCCATGGACACTAAACTGGAACAACCAGTCATCATTACTATATGTTTTGTTAAAGTCAGTGTTTGGAAAGGTATGAATTATAGTACTTTCCAACTGTATCATTAATAAAAAAAATTGTAAATGTATTACAAAATGTGCTGTCAAATGCAGGAACATTGTACTTGACAAATTTTCCATCCACCCATTTCTACTTAAATGCTGATCATTACAGTGTTTCAATGCTTCGGAAAAGGTTTCCCCGTATTAAGAGTATCCTATAATGCAGTTGAAATGTTATAGTTAAGGTACTAAGACATTTTGTTTTCTTAGAGTTAATGATCCAAACTTCTATGCCATGGACATTGTTGATGAAGATGATGCACAGATTCCATTAATGAAAGTGAATGAAATTAGGAATTTGACAGAGGATTACATTGAGGTACAGGGTACTATAAAGTTGTAACAAACAAATAAATTTACATGTATCTCTTATCCTACTAACTTTTTTCTATTATAGAAAAAAGTTGTATGCCAAATGAAGGTTAAAAAAGTTGATGAACGAATGAGTTGGTATATTCCTGTATGTACTCATTGTGATATAGAAGTTGGATTGATTGATAAAAAATTCCAATGCAGCAATGTTGATTGCTGTAGGATTTACCCATATCCTGATAGGGGGTATGAACAAAAAATAAATAGTTAATAAAAATTAGTAAACATTGCCGTGCTTTCATTTCTACTCAGTTAATAACATATATTTCAACAGGTTCCAACTATACACTTTGTGCGGAGACGAAACAGAAAATATCCCTATTGTGTGGCTGAACGATGAGATATGCCGTATAATCGGTAAAATAGTGTACGACCTAGAAGTTGATGAAGATGATGCAGACAAAGAACCAGAATTTCCACAAATCCTGAAATTCTGCGAGAAGAAGACTTATAACTTTACACTAATTGTTAGTAACACAAATGTCAAAGAGGGATCAAATATCTACAAAGCTTCAGAAATTGCTGAAGTTGAGATATCTGCAACTCATTCACCATGTTTGGAAACAATTTTGAAGACCGCAGCAACAGAAATGAGTATTGTGAGTGTGTCATAATTTGTCAGTCAACTTTTTATGTGTTACTAACCTACAATTTTTCTTTATAGGAAACTGATGCCAATGAAACAATGGTGGACAGTCACAAATCTGAATCCTCGGTTAAATTTGAAGTACATATATCTCAAACTCAGTCACCTTACGTGAAACTTGCTCAAACTTTGTTACTGTTAATAATGAAGCTCCCATACTTGCAGGAAACTGATGGAATGACAAATATTCTCGAGAATACGACTCCTGAAACAGGGAAGTCATCAAATAAAACCAGAAGGAGAATGAATGTGGAGAGCAAGACCAAACAGCCGAAGCTTAAAAATGTCAAGTTGGAAAAAGTATGCATCAATTTCCTAATAAAAATAGGACTTCAATTTAGATATCTAATATATTTTCTTTTTTCAGAAATGATTTGGAAAGGTTTTGCGACATTACTTTTGTGTCCCAACAACTGCAATTTTCCTGCTGTCAATGTAACTTTGCTCTGGTGCAGAATTTACTATAATATGAAATTTCTAAGCTTATGAAAACATTAGTTTCATGTTGTAATAACTTTTTTATGGTAAGGAATGCAATGTAACATAGTTGTAAACTGTTACACTATCAATTATTAATCAAAGGGTTGCCTCAAACAATATTAGCAAAGAAAGATTAAGGTTTCACAATATCACCAAAAAGATTAAGGGTTCAGAAATAACATATCAAATACAAAGAAATAGGTCAAATAAATTTGTCTTCCAAATATTCAATTTATGGCATTTCCAGTCCTTTAACAAACCAATATCAAGCCAATAAATTAAAATTTCAGATAATATAAAATGGAGGGAAACAAAATGAATTAATTTAATATCCCACCCAAATGTTAAGATACCTGCATATCCTACAACAACCACATCCAACAACCATATTTAATACAACCATGCTTTAAGTACCAGCTGCAACCAATGCATATCATAATACCTGATAAATATCTGTACTAAAAAGTGAAAATATTAAAAATGTCTGCAAACACATGTGAAACCCTAAGGAATGTGAAGAAAGGTAGAACTGATTGGAAAGTAAAATGCAGGGTAATAAGAGAATGGAGAAGTGTTAGTACCACAGGGGAGATCTTTAAAGGTTGGAACATTTTACTCCTTGATGCAAAGGTATGTTCATACTCATACATACTTATTTATAATGCCTTAAAACCATGTTATATGAAATATATTTGGTTTTTCAGAATTGTCGAATGCAAGCATATGTACCTGCATCCATGGCTGATAGAATGTTGAGGATTGTAGAAGTGGGAAAGATTTATTTAATAATCAACTTTGAAGTTAAGGAATACATGGACAAAGACAAGTTCAGACCAGTTAAGATTGACAAACAAGTAATATTCACCACTGATACAAAAGTCAAAGAGGTTGCTGAAAGTGAAGTGTTCATTCCACATAACACTTTTGATTTTTATGATTTCTCAGACCTAAAGAAAATGGCATCCCAATATCACACTCTAGTAGGTATAAATTTAAACATTACTTCTTATAGTATTCTCTTAAAAAAAATTATCACTTCAAATGTCAATAACATATCTTTTCTATTAGATGTAGTTGGTGTTATCCAAGATCCAGACAGATTACATGTGAAACTATCTCAACAAGGAAAACCTTTTGTCAAGTTCAAGCTTTCAGATGGAAGGTAAATATTATAAACCAGATAACTGTTTCCAAACCTATTACAAAGAACTTATACATGTTTGCTTTTACTTTCCTAAAGCAAGAAAATTAATGTCACCTTCTGGAACTCAATGGCTGAAGAATTAACAACAGCAATTGAAAAGGTGTCAGATGAACCTAAAATACTGATAATTGCAAGTGGAAGAGTGACCTCCTGGCATGGTACTATCAAATTCTAACTAAACAACATTTGTATGTTGTACTCTTTTTATATACATTATAGATAAATTGTTCTAATTTTCAGAGGAGGTTGATATATGCAATTACTCGCCCACAAAGTTCTTTTTGGACTATGACCATCACAGCGTAAATCGAATACGCAAATTGTAAGTGACTATGTAAAACGACTAAGCAAATTGTATTTGTGAACATTATACCACGGTATAATAGTCATTTTCTGAAAACCTAATGCACAACTTTAAATTTTTTTGTCCGCTTAGGTCAAAAGGACAAAATTTCTCAAACAGCCAGTTTTCAGTTCAGAGGAAAACATACCGTCACTGTACACTACTAGATGTCTCTGAACTGGGAACTGAATTCATACAGGTCCAACAATGCTTATCTTAGAGCTATCATAGTTATTACAATTTCTTATGTATTTTACATGAAATGACATATGCTTTGTAGGATGAGGTGATATGTAAAGCAACCATTGTCGATGAAAGTAAATGTTGGAAAATAACAGTTTGCACCTCTTGCCAAAAACAAATTCAAAAGGAGAATGACATCTACTCATGCAGTAGATGCAAAAGAGTTGTTCCTTACCCAAATAAAAAGTATAAACTTTATAAACTAATGTACGCATACACTACATTTTCTTACTCTGTTAGAACACACTAACTAAACTGCTCTACAGATTCCAGATTTATGCTTCAGTTTCAGATTCAAGTGGTCAGTGTGGAGTTGTATTGTTTGATAGAGAAGTAAGAACACTGCTGGGAAAGACTGTATTCAATCTAGACAAAGAGGTAAGTCTTACTTTGGTCATACTTATAAACTCTAACGCACGTGTGAAATATTCTTCCTAACTCTTCAAATTTTAAAGGATGATTATTTCCCACCATTGATCAAAAGCATTCAGGCACAAGACTACACTATAAAAGTGTTTATCACAAAGGAAAACATTGAGAAAACAAACAACATTTACGAAGTAAATGGCATTTTCCTTGGGTGGAGCATAAAACAGGAGGTCACAGAGGAATCGCTACCAAACCCAATTTCAACAACTTCCACAACTGCGGTAACTTCCAAATTATTCAAATCTATATTCTTTTATTTTATTCCTTTTAACTATCCTAAACATATTACAGCCATCTGGAACGTCGCACCACCTTGATGATATTTCCCAACTCAACTACGACAACTAAGAAAAGATGAGAAAGTTTGAAACGAAGCCATACTTTTGTTAACTACACATCTTTTCATAACAATGCTCTGTAATTCTGCATAATCATGTACTTTGTAAACTTGAACCTATGTTCGAAATATGCATCTATTTTCTATGACCTATAACTATCCATATCATATGCTTATAAAATTTGATAACAATTGTAATTTATAAGGAACTGAATAACTTCATTAACCAACACAATGAAACATATGAAATCCAATGAACTACCATCCATTTAACTTAAACACAATAAACAGAGTAAGAACTAAAACAACATTCATAATTGCTCCATACATGATTAAAAACTACATAACGCTTGAGTACTTCTAAACTGCTTGATAGTGCTTCACAATACGAACATTGAAATTACGTATGGTATGATTCTTCCACTCAAATACACAAAGATCACCCTCTTCAATGTTTAGATCCATCCGAAAAGTTAACCAACCAGCATTAATTGTAGTACGCTTCCAATCCTGTCGATGGCGTATTTGAAGCTTCCAACAACGCATACCAACATAGGCAGTTATGTAGTCCGTCTTTAACCAAGCCTTACACAATCTCTTATACTCCACAGGAATGTCCTAAACAAATACAAAGGAAGCAACAGTAAAATTTCATCCCTACTAAATACACAAACCAAAACATAGGAACCAACAGAGGAAACAAAACATTTCTTACATACCGCACCATGTTCATAATCTAGCATGTGGAAACCTTGAACCACAAACTGAAAAGCAGTTCTGTCAATGCCAGATGTTTCACCTACAAGGCAAATTTAAAAGTTTAGTAATATTTATTAAAAAAATAAATTAAATTAGGAAATAAATTGAATAAAATTTTATATACCTATTCCAGATATTGTAGGAATGATGGGAGTTTCAAGCAGTGAGTTTGCAAAAGCCTTAACCAGAAATTGTGATACCCCGTCAAAGGTGAACACCAACATGTTCAATCCATTCAAGTTTCGAATATCTAACATATGCATATGTTCACTAGACCTTCAATCCGTGATCTCCTTTCCACAAAAGAACCAATAATTTCATGTCCACTACAAACCTCAAAATACACTCTTGGAGGGATAAGAACACGAATCCGTTCAAAAAATTCAAACGGTACAACCTACATTACGAAATTACTTATTAATTTCACCTACAAGGTAATATTATCAACGTAACATACTTAATCTAAACAAAACATATGATATGACAATGTATCAAAATCCACTTATAATACTATCACATATCTTCGCGCCCCAACTAAGATGTTGAAGAAAACTCCAACCACTATTTGCCCCTAAAACTATATATTTACACATTTCAAATATTTTATTTTTGTCAAACATAAAGAAGACAAAAAATAAACACTCTGGATAATTCGATTAATAAATACATACCATCATCCGGAGAAGCATTAGGCATAACAGGATAATCAAACTCAGCATCATACATATCAAATATGTCAACTCTATATTGGAAACCATCAAAAGGTTCAACCACTAATGTCTCACCGCCAGTAAGGTTGAGGAATTGGAAAAAAGAACGCATTCCCTCAAAACGTTCTTCTCTCTTATTATAATATAACCAAATACCATACCCATTGCGCACCATTAACTTAACACCACACGGAATCCGAGAACCATACTCAACACATAATGCATGAGGAAGGATCTAAAATAAGGTAAAGCAAATTTCAACATAACATCCAATATACAAACAATACAAAGTTATGGTCTCAGATACACTAACCAAATAGTTCGAAACACAGTCCGAACCAGACAAACGTTTGACAAAGGTTGGAATCGGGTTCATATCTACAAAACACAACATAACACAAATCAAATACCTGCAATCAATTTCAATTTGACAAAAAAACCGTATCCACTAATTAAAATGAAGAACACTGTAAATTACAACAGAACAATATCATTACCTGCGATCGAATAGAGAGCAAGGACAATAGAGATGATCAAGGAAGAGTGGAGCAGTTACTATTTTGTTATACAGTAAAAAGAATAAGTTACTAAGTTTATATTGTCAGCACATCTACAAAAGTCAAAGTTTCTTACAAAGCCCAATAAATTTTAACTATGGTTATTTTTTTTTACATAACTATGGTTACTTTTTAAATTCCCTATAAAGTTTGTACACAACCCAATAATTTTGTACTATGGTTACTTTTTAAACTCCCTGTAAACTTTGTACATAACCCAAGAAAGAAATTCTACACAAAATTTATATACAAGTTCAACCTTACTCTTTTGATTTATTCAAATTAAATACCTCTTACTTTAAATAAATTACATATCATTTAGGCAAAAAAAAATAATTTATCATTCTAATTGTATTCAATAATTTCTATAAAAAAACACATACAGTCTTTTTAAATTTTTTTCATGACCGAAAAATACATGATCAAAATTACGCGTTTAGTATTTTTCATTACCACTACATAAAAATACATGGGTATATTGAATACATTAAACGTTTTAAAAAAAAAATATCGGCTCATCATTTATTTTAACAAAAAAAAAAGAGGAGATTAAAATTTATTTATAAACAATCCAGGAAATCATTCTCCGTAACTCTAACATAAAATTTGCGTTAAATAAAAAATTAAAAACCTGCACCATGCGAAGCAGGCAAAAATTACTAGTATATATATATATATATATATATAGACAGAGAGAGAGTTATATTTTTTCCAAAAATATATATAGTTATACGCAATTAATATTAAATGATGAAATAGTAATAAATATATGTAATAAAGAATTAGACTAATTAATACATTCATGTTAATTAGATGTAATCAATACATATCTATTAAATGAAAANTGTAACTTAGTAATTTTACAAGGAATAAAATGTCTCAATGAACTACCTAGTTGCTCTATTATATATATAATAGATAGATAATAGATTTTGTATATAATTTGTGCAGTCCTAGTTAACCCAAATTTTGTCCCAAAATTTATCCCAAATGAAGTTGCATAATAAATAACATCTTTTAATTTGTAGGCTTATATATATACACGCGGAAAATATAACCAAATTTGATTTGGGATTTTTTTTTTTTTTTTTTTTTGATTTGGGATTTTAAAAACAATTGAATTGGTTTAATACGTATGTTAGATGTTTGGGCTGGGTTAGTTGGCCCAGTAACCCCCAAATTTTAAGAGGAAATGGGCTGGGTTAGTTGGCCCAGTAACCCCCAAATTTTAAGAGGAAATTACCAATCTAACCTCAGTTTTTAAAATTTGTATCAAGGAAAAATGTTATGATTGGCAAAAAGTTGTTTTTCTTAAAATATGCTAGTTTATATCCCGTGTAATGCACGAGTTGCTTTTAATATCTTAAAGTAATTTCGAAAAATTATTGTATTTATAAATAAATATGTTATATTTAGAAAAAAAATGTCAACATATTTCAGTTAAAAAAGTTAATTAATTAGTTACTATTAATATAGGATAATTGGTATTTTTAAGTGTACAATAATGATTACAAAATATATTATAATGAATAATTATTGGTGTGTTTACTTAAGGTAATAGGTTTTTTATTATGGATTAAGGTAATAGGTTTTAATTTAAAAGATAACGTGTTTTTTTAGTTTATTAAATAAAATTGTATGTGATAATTTTGGAAAAAAAAGGTGTTTTAATCGAAAAATAAAAAAGATAATGTGTTTTATGTGAAAAAAGTTCACGTAAATTTTTTTATTTCCCTTTTTAAATATAATAGTTAATCTTTTAATAAAATTTGGCAAAGCTAGTTACTAAATTGAACCTTATTACATGAAACTTAAAATAAACAATCCTTGAGCATTACCAATATTAAAATCCAAACAAACAGTAGTCAAAACATTACAAAATACAAATCTATACTTTAGAGTCTCATTTCTCAAAACATAAGGTACTAGAAATACAACTAAGCAGCCACTAGGCAGCAGCCAGTCAGCCATCATTCATCAAGCAACAAAGCTATCAGTTCACGAGATCATTATAACCAGCATTGTTGACTGAATTATATCAGTAACAGAGATTAAAAGTTGACAAGATAAGGCAAACTAACATTGTAACCATCTATCAAACGCAGATAATGGTAGCCATCACCTACTTTCGTACAGTTTAAAATCATGTCGCAAGGCCTGGTTATCACTAATTAAACGCCCTACTTCTCTATGTCGGACAGTTTAAAATGGACGGTGTTAAAGTTTGCGATAATTTGTTTTGGTTGAAAGGCAGTGGCAAGTTCACTTTACACGGATTATATGTGGCATACTTATCTGGTAAGC
>PHNY01068078.1:4988-24434 GCA_003724115.2 Anethum foeniculum
GAATTGGTATAATATTATGTAAAATTATAAAATTAATGAATTAAAATCACAAAAAACTTAAAAAATTATTTTTTTAATCATGTTCCGCCTAGGTCCAATTTTTCACCGCCTAGGTCCGAGTCGGGGCGTTTAAGCACCGCCTAGGCGGCCGCCTAGACCGATTTTTAGAACACTGGTAAAATCCAATATATTTATTTTTTAATTCCAAGTAAATAACTGAAGTAATTCACCAAACTAAACGAAGGTCCATATTAAAGTTCACAAAACCGCGCGTATAAACATAACATAACGAATCACTGGTCCCAAAGACGAAAGAAGCAACAAACATTGAACCAGTCTCCTCAAACGGCGCGTGGTGTCCAACATCACACATGCTCCGACAGTATATATAACCCAAGACGCGACTTTTTCCCCGCTGTAGCTTCCATAAATCGAAATTCTCCGTCAATTCAATTCCTAATCAATACATACAATTACAAACATATATGTAAGTAATCATAAATTATACAGTTGACGGATCGGAATTGATCGAAGCCATCGGCATGTCTAATAAATCTTTGCCATACTCTACCAAAGATTTAGACTACGATAACGCCAAGTTTCGCCCCCGTTCACTTGCCAAGGTAACATATCTATGCATACATGTTTGTGTGATCGAAAATTGAAATTGTGTGCTGATTCGATTGATGATTGTATATTCTTTGTTTGTGTATTGGAATGCTGATAGTTTGATTGGAATTAGATTGATGTGGATTGAGTTCGAGCTTATCGTGTCCATTTATTAATTTTAAGTTGTCGTGTTTCGTACAATTGTGTGATTTATGTGTTAATTGATCTTCTGTTAGAGTTTCATATGTTGCAAGTAGAATGTTTATTTTGAGAAGATTGGTGATTTGTTTTGGTTTTGGTCTTGCGGCTTGCGTTTTATTGGGATTTTAATGTAGGGGAGCTACTTGTGAAACTGATTTTTGATTGGATTAGAGTTGGTTAATTTGAGATGCTGTTTCACGAGGAAATTTTTGGTTTGTTAGTTGTACTTTTAATGTGTGCAGCCATGTGTTGGGGGTACGTATTTAGCTGCAGCTGGATAAGTGTTTGGAGGATTACTTTGAATGTGTTTTGTGAACTTTAGAGGTGGTGGAAAATAAGGTTTAATACTGTTTTATTCTTTAATTTGTGTGTTTGTATATTTTTATAAGGAGAGTATGGGAAGGAAAAAGAAGGAAAGTAGCTCTAATTTAATTGAAACCGTTCCATCTTGAAATGATAATTTTAGGTAAAATATTAAACCGTGCCTTCTAAATTATATCCCTATCCTGAAATAATATGCACTTTTATTCTAAAATAGGAAGTAGATAAATTCCAACATGTGCCATATCGTTTTAGTTAAGATGCGGGAAAATGAAATTTCGACAATTTTCAAAAAATTGATTCTTTTCTCCCTAGCTCATATATTGTAATTGTGTTAATAATCATTGGTTTTATTCTCTTATTTTGTTTATATCAACAAAGTTAATCACTTTATTTGTAGAAACGCACGCACAGAATTGTTCAGCAAAGGAAAGGAGTTCACATACTAACATTCTTGCTATTTGTATTTGATTTGATTGAAAATATGTGAAGGTTTTTTGTATATTAAAATGTGGCTAGCTTGACTGCATTTAGATTAATATGGAGAGATTTTGAGCTTATAGAATTGTTTTTATTTTATGTCAAGTACTTAAGTTTCTTATAATTGTAAATTGTTTTGTGTGATTAATCTTGTAAATCGATCCTTAATGAGTTTGATACTGTATAGATAGGGGAATTATTTTTGCAGGAAGACTTATTCTCTTTGTAACTGTGTTTAGATTGTTAATATTGCAAGATTGGTGCTTTATATCGGTTTTTGTCTTGCTTTGTGTGCGCGCACACATGTTCTTTTTAATGATTTTAAATCTGCTGACTGCAGTGATGTAGTAAGATACATCCGTAGCTGCTGCGTGATAAGTATTTAAAAATTTCTTTGAACTGAAAGGTTATATCGTTTTTTTTTTCTTTTAGCATGCCCATATATTTCTTTAAGGAGAATACGGGAAGGGAAAGGACGTTCTGTAAGTCCAATTTAATTGAAATCATTCTATCCAGAAGTAATAACTTTAGGATAAAAAGGAATCTTGCCTTTTAAATTAAATATATACTAGTTCTGTCCTAAAGTAATAAACAAGCAAGTTACAAGACATGCCGTCTCTCATCAACTAAAAGACATGGAAACTGTGATTTCGATAGTTCTTCTTGAAAAATTGATTTCTTTTAACCCTAAATCTCAAAGTGTAACTGGTGTAAGTGTGTATTTATAACCTCTGGGAGTATATTCTTGTATCGCTTGATAAGTGTATTACTGTTACACTATCATGTCCGTATCAAACTTAGCAAGAAAATGTCAATAAAGTTAATTACTTTATTTGTTGAAAAGCACACATAGATTTGTTCAGCAAATGTAGGGATTCATAAACTAATTATTTTGATATTTGTACTTTTTTTTTAAAATTATATTCATAATTTCTCTTTATTTATTTTTTTACTTGATAGCAAAGTGTTTGATGTATCAGGGTTGGGTTACATTATGGGTAAAACCGTGCCAAATATTCAAATGGTCAGATTCTACTTGTTATTTAAAAGTGATCTCAGATTTAATTCGGATTCGAACAATCTTTTCATGCCTCGTACAGATGTGGCTCGAGTTTGTGTACAGATTTAAGCAGTTTGAGTAAGTAAAGAATGTAAATGGTTGGTGAAACCTCGAAGAATCCAGAGGAATAGGAATATTCGATCAGATTAAATTTGAGGTGTAATACTAACTATGCTCTTGTGTGAATTAGCAAAAAAAAAAAAAAGATGCTCTGGCGTGGATAGAGATGTTGTATTAAGAGAATCATATTAGAACTGGGTGGGCAGATCACTGACTATATAGGCAGGATTAAAACCACCCTTGGCCTCTATGAATTGGCTGTCTTTTTGTGTATTTTTGGGTATAATCTAATTTCTTTGTGCTTATCTGATTTTTTGGTATTATTTTGTACATTGACCGAATGAATTAAATCTCTAATCAAATATCGAGTGAGTGATGGCTAAAACTTTGTTATTTGGAAGTTAAATTGTATGTTCCAGCTTGGTCTAATATGTTTAACTAATTTTTGTATTTTATCAATTATTTTAAAAATGGTTGTGTATTTTAGTGCACCTTGTTTATTAGCTACTATGATCACTTGAAGGAATTAAAAAAACCGAGGATATGGTATGTCAGTGATAATAGGAAATCTATATTTTGGATCTGCAGTTGCACCTTGGTGTTTTTGTTTTAAGTGTTTTTCAATGATCTGCAGTCTGCAATTACTGATATTTACTTCTGCAGGTGATTTCTCATAATTTGATCACTAATAATATGAAGCGCAATTGTATGAGATGTAGCACTGGGAAATTTCTTATTCTTTTGTTGATCAGTGGCATGGCATTTCTTATGCTATCTCATGCAAGCTCTATTCATTCTGTTTCCGATGGTCTAGTGGAAGATATTGGTGGTCAGAAAGGAAATGGGTCACTCTTCGAAAATACTAATAGATTAGGGTTCTGGAGAAAACCTCCGAGGCTTCCTCCTCGCTTATCACCTGATAAAATGAGTAACAATAGCAAATTTATTCAAGGTTCTGGGAAGGTAGAAACTACTGCCTCATTTAGGCAACAAGAAGTTAAAAAAGCATTTGTTCATGCCTGGTCAGGTTACAAACAGTATGCCATGGGATATGATGAGCTAATGCCATTAAGCAAAACAGGTGTTGATGGTTTGGGTGGTGTTGGTGCTACTGTTATTGATGCTTTAGACACGGCAATGATAATGGGACTTGACGATGTCGTCTTTGATGCGGGCTCATGGATTGAAACACATCTTCCTGACAGAATCAATGAAAAAGGTCAAGTCAACTTGTTTGAAACTACGATACGTGTAGTGGGCGGTCTTCTGAGTGCTTACCATTTAAGCGGCGGAGAAGAAGGCAAAAGTATATATGACAAAGGACCAAAGCCAATCGTCTATTTAGAGAATGCGAGGAACTTGGCTGATCGTCTTCTAACTGCATTTACAGAAAGTCCAACTGCTATTCCCTATAGTGACGTTGTTCTACGTGATCGCTCAGCACATGCTGCCCCTGATGGACTGAGTAGCACTTCAGAAGCGTCCACTTTACAACTTGAGTTTAATTATCTTAGCGATCTCACAGGTGATCCAAAGTACAGCGTGGAATCCATGAAGGTTTTAGAACATATGAAAAACCTACCAAAAGTTGAAGGACTGGTTCCTATTTACATAAGGTATGGACGCTTATTGTACTATTATCACTTGTTGCTCATAACGTGGTCATCTTGAAAAATTAAACTTCATGAGGACCGCGCTATGTTGAAGGTAAGGTAGAGGTGAGTTTCATATCTCAAACGTGGGCTAGTGTAACATGATCATTCAAAATCCTTGGCCTGCATACCTATAACTGCTTGCTCAAGGTGTTAACGGAATGACATGATGCATGCATATGTTTCTATTACTATTGAACCTATGATAGTGAAATGTTCATCTGATTACTTCTTTTTTGAGTAGTTTCAGCAAACGGTATCACATATGACTAACTTCCACTCTAGATTGCTCTTTATGAGTTCCTCTGACCTGTTCCCTATCTTCTTTTTTATATTTTTAATTTTTTTTAAGTACTCACTGTTAGGTGGTTTCATCAGAGTCATTTATCTTTTGCTATTCCTTTGATTGCAGCCCTTCATCTGGTGAATTTAGTGGGAATAATATCAGACTGGGATCTAGGGGAGACAGCTACTATGAATATCTTATCAAAGTATGGCTTCAGCATAGAGATAGAAATTACACATATTTGTATGACATGTATGCAGAAGCAATGAAAGGTGTCAAACACCTTCTTGTTCAAAAATCTACTCCAAATGGACTGGTATTTGTTGGGGAGTTGCCTTTTGGTTTTGGTGCTGAACTCAGTCCAAAAATGGATCACTTGGTATGCATTTCTCAACTGTTTTCAGCCTCAATATTATTTAGTGAAAAGTATATACGTGTAGAGGCATATATGTTGGTATTTGGTAACTTAAAACATGGTGCAAATATTTATACCAGAAATATTCTGTACACTGTAAGGATTAAAGATATGGACGAGGCAATTGATTCAAGCAACTAATTTGTGCCCCTCTTTATGTTATACATCCCCTACAAGACAATTCGGCTTGTTTAAACTTTTTAATATTGTCTTTGATACCAATTAAGGTGCAAACTACCTCCTTCAATTTTACTTAATATATCTGAAAATATTGGTTCAGCGGTCAATTTGCGAATCTCCTTACTTCGTCACATATTTACTTGTTAAATGTATCTATATATTGCACTATGAAATACCAATCTTGCTTTGCAGCTTTATTTTTCCATGTGATCTAAAGAGGCTAAGAGACTTTCGTAAGAAAATGATGTTGGGTATGGTTTAGCATCTATTTGATAGCAGTTCTAAGATCCGAGAATATTTTTAAGTTTAAAAGGATGTAAAATCCTAATTATTTCCCGCATCCTCTGCTGCATTGGATAGTGATTGCCCGTAAGATATTACGTTAATTGCTTCTTTTTTTCCGCCTAAAGCACAAAAGTTATGTCTTTAAATACCATACACTCTTAATTCTGAGATTACATCCTTCGTGATCTCTTACATCTCACCCTTGATACATGTCCACATATAAAGGTGACATATAGCTCTACATTTGAGGTGTTGGAAATTGTTATTTGTGGTTGGTTTGGTACTTTTAGTTCTTTCATTTTCAAGCCATTTTTTTCATAATGAACCATCTACATAAAGCTTTGCGCACACATTGTCTAGTATTCTTAGAGATTTTTCAACTCAATACTTATATTCACATGTTTAGGTGTGCTTCCTTCCTGGAACTCTTGCACTTGGTGCCACCAAAGGTATTACTAAGGAAAAGGCTTTGAGACAAAATTTGCTCACTTTGGAAGACATAGAAAACCTGAAGCTTGCAGAAGAGTTGGCAAAAACATGCTATGAGATGTATTCCGTAACTGCAACCGGTCTTGCTCCAGAAATAGCCTACTTTAATGTGAAGGTTAGTTGAACTCTCATATTGTCTAGTGCTTTCAAAAGTGATCGTTCATAATTATTCTATTTTAATCAGGGGAACTCTGAAGAAGGTCCTGGTGGTGGAAACAAAAGTTCAAACTATCTACATGATATAATTATCCACCCTGCTGATCGTCACAATCTTTTACGTCCTGAAACAGTTGAATCATTGTTCATCTTGTATCGTATCACAGAAGATCAAAAGTACGATCCATGTGTTTTGTAATATTGTTTTTATTTTTTGCTGCTAGGTTAATTGCTTGATTCATGCTTTTTTTTTTCAAAATTTAAATATTTAGATCTACTGTTGTCTACACCTGCAGATATCGGGAATGGGGTTGGGATATATTTGAGGCATTTGAGAAGTATACAAAGGTTGATTCTGGAGGTTACACTTCTTTAGATGATGTTACTGTTGTTCCTCCACGAAGAAGGGACAAGATGGAAACCTTCTTCTTGGGTGAAACTCTGAAGTATTTATACTTGCTGTTTGGAGATGACAAAACGATTCCCCTGGATGAGTTTGTTTTCAACACAGAAGCTCATCCATTACCCATTCGAAGTAATACTAAGAGGACATGATATTCTGACTGCAGCACTAGCAATTGTACAATATCCATTTTGTTGTTCCTCTAAATGGAACCATGTAATGAAAATGAACATTGTTCAATTGTTGTATCTTAAAGCAGTAGGGATCCTGGCCCATTATATTGACTGATAGCACCGGGGCTAACTTGATTTACTCATCTACAGTGCATGACTTCGCCCGCCTCCTTTTAACACACTAGAATTCGCAATCAATTCAAAGGTTTTGGAAATTCTTTATATGTGTGGCGTAATGCATTATTGCATGTTAATGTTTCTGTTAATTTTAGCAATAAATACGTATGGTCTGTCGGGAGTTCTTTGAAGCAACACCGTACGTATTTAGTTTCTACTTCCCTGCATGATGTGTATCTCTTCGTAGGCTGGTTAGGTTTTATTTAAGAGGTCAATCTTGTGAATTATATTCTATACCGTTACTCAAATTTAAGTGAAATTTCTATGCATTCCTAAGTAGGTCTTGAATATTAATTGAGTCACATCAAAGTCTGTGGTATGAGAAACAAGTTGTCTCCATCTCGGATGACATTTAACATTCTAATTCTGCTTTCTCCAAATTTACAGCTTTGGAATATAATGCCCTCCAAACTCCCAAGTTCTGACCTGCAGTTTGACTAGGCAGAGGATGATAGATTCATTAAACATTAACTCGAGTAATACTTTATTATAACGGCACAATCACTCTTTTCCAGGATCTGTGGTTTTATGAATTTGTTTTAGACTTGGATTTTGCTAATCAGCATTTAGATCAAATTGATGATTCATATCTGCAATTTCAGGGTTCTTTGTTCAAAGTCATACAAAGCTTACCTGCAATACTGAATAGCTCTTCTATGAAATCAGGTAAGATTACTAACATTGCAAGCTGCTCTATGGTGCACTTTGTTTGAGAAACTTCATGTAGATATTCAGTCTCCTTTTATTGAATTTAGCAAAGTCTGTATCAGTGGGATGGCTCAAATCAGTTGAACCATGTAATATGAAAATTTTAACACTGGATCAAATTAACTGATTTTCCCAATTGGTGTTGGTTTAAATCTGTCACTGGTGGCAGTTTATATGTGTCTGGAAAGCCATCTACTTTGTGCTCATCTGTTGACCTTCTAGTTTCATAGTTTTCGTACATGGTCATCAATAGATGTCCTTCCTTGTTATTCTACTAGAGCTTTTAGTGTCCAACCTTTTACATATGGATTGTTGCTACAACCTTCTTTCAACATCCTCCTCATGGTTTTAAGCTCCCTATTGCGAACAGAAACGTGAAAAGCTGCTTGGCTGTCCATTGTTGGTTTACATTGATCTTGTATGTATCAAAAGTCATAGTCTTGATGCACTGGATTTCCACTGCAACATCTGCTTGTGTGGCATAAAATAGTTTTCTCCCTCCAATTCACCATCAGCCCCTGGCTGAAGTCTGATCTCGGATATCTCTGCTGATTAAACTTATAGCTTCAAGTCCTCCCGTCTCTAATGATACAGAAACACAGAATCAAACTTTTTGGGATAGGGTTCACATATTATTATGAAGTTTTAAAATTAAATTCGTACTTGGAAGAATAATTCCGAAATTCCCCCTTCTTCAGCATTTGCCTGAATAGTGCCCGTTGTAGAAAACGACTCAGTCTATGTATTTGAGGAATTTAAGTGGTTCCGGTGGTACTTGTAAATGGTTGTGGTCTCTGGAACAGAACCCCTAGTTTCCAGACACATACCCCAAAGTACTTATTTAAGAACATCATGCCAGTTAATCTAGATTTAATGACTGATTTTCCGAACAGGGAGCTGACACTCGCCTAAGACAGCATACTGTGCACATGTTCAGCTTTAATACTTAGTCTGCTGTTGTGATTCGCAAGAGGGGAACCTGTAAGCTGTGATGGTGCTGTTGAGCAGACGTCAAAGGTAAAGTAGGCCGATATGTGTTTACAGGTCATTTACACAGTGCAGATCCACGTAAATTATGATATCTTGGCAAAAGTGGAGAATATGCTCAAATGTTGTACATCTACTATAAGTGATACATTCTTGGGTTCATGAAGTAGATAAGAGTAGACTCGCTATTAATTTATGCCTAAGGAGAGTAGACTCGCTATTAATTTATGCCTAAGGAGTTGAGGATGATATAAATAGTGAAGAAGCCACTGACAGTGTTGTCGAAATAAAATTTCTTTCATGTGTGTGAGGAATGCAACCTCATATGGGCAGATCCAAGCTGGGTAATTGACTCGGATAACTAAAAACATCTCTAATCTCTAAAACGAAGAAGAGAAATATGATCAGTGACATGGGAGATGCAAGTAATTTTACCTTACAGTAGGATAGGATCATAATTAGCACCCTGTAATGGGGATTTAGTGGGAACTTTTGGGAGTGTGGTTGCTTATCTAGCGGCTCCAAGAAATGGAAGAAGATCCTTTGAAAAAAAAAAGCCTCTCTAGCCTCTAGAAAACAATTTTTTTTTTTTTTGAAACTTGTTGAACCCAAAACTGGTGCATAAGGTTTTGTTGTCAGTAAATTACATTTTGTTCTCAATTGGTGGCGCACCTTATCCCAGGGTGGCTAGACAAGTCTCACAAACGTTAATGTGTAAGGAGGAAGCAGGAAAATGGTCATGGGTATAGATGACTCAATCCCTTCTTTTCCTTTGTTATCGTCTTGTATGCTTTGAACATATATGGAAGGAATTGTGCTACTAGTCCACCATTAAGGTTAGAGAAAAGAGTGTGAAGAAGTTTTGAATAGGGATTCCTGGCAAGGTAGAAATGGGCAAAAACAAAATTCAGTGGATATTTGTTGATGGGGCAAAAAACAGGGAACTGCCCATCTTTAATGCTAACATGCAAGAGTCAAGTTCTGAGAGTGCTTATGGAAAATTAGTACTGGTTGGGTGCTGATTGTGGTGAGAATGGTGATTGGTGAATGATCCATCATTGTGAATTGCGAATTTGTGACTTGTCAGAGACTTGAGGACATTGTAATTGGTATTAGTTGAAGAAGATCTTGATCTCACTCTACCAATGTTTTGATGACATAAATGATGCGTAAATGACCCATTATGCTTTTCCTGGATATAAGGTTCAGAATACCGATTGTTTTTAATTAAGCAGCAGTACAATTAAACAAATAGAGTTCATGATATTCAAGAGCACAAGGAATAAGCTGAGGTTTATATTTTACAAAAGCATACATCTCTATATGAATTTCCGGAGAAAGGTATAATGCAATTTAGCACTTGTTAGTTGTTAGTTGATCAGTGTGGAGACGTTTATAAAGTGCAGAAGAGGGTATCTGTACATTCTCACTTCGGACATAAGCTGCGTTGTAATTTAGGCCCAAATTGAAGTAACCACGCCTTGGATATATTTTACAAGCCTTAGCCCAAAATAAGTTTTGATGTTGTATAGTATAGCCCTGCTACTTTACTTTACAGATACTGTTGGTAATACTTTTTCACTTTTACTGCTTGCTTTCAGAAAGGGGGAAAACTGGCGGGAGTAAATTCAATATAATATATTGCATTCGAATGCAAGTAAATTAGATATATAAAGTAATCATCCTAGAAAAGTTCACAACTATATTCTTTATATAAATTTATATCAGTATTTTATTTGTTTGGTTTGACAAATATGACTAATGGCTGAGTGGTTTTAAGTTTAAGTATTCATGATTGAGGAACAACGGCGGTGGACCATTACGGTTCTCAATACACGGAAGAATGTGCAAGAAAATTGAGTGTGAACCCTCAAGTGGCGGGAACACGTTTTTTCTTTTCTAACTTTTTTAATCTCTGTGTTAACATATTTTCAGTCATGTAACTCAAATAAACTCCAGGATTGTTTGCCATTTGGTTCATTGTTAATGTGCCCGAGTAACAGGAATCTTACATCCAAGTAATAGTATTTGGATTAACAATTTATTAATATGAAATGAGAACCCATTCCTTCTTGATGGTTAAATTATACTCATCACATTACTTGAATTTTCATTTTATTCTCATTCCCATTAATCTCTATTCAGGTACCATTAACGCCCCTTCTCCTCGGTTAAATAAAAATAAAGTACACTTTGATCCCTTTAATCCTGCAGCAGGTACACTAGTAGTAAAAAGCAAATGTGTACAGCTAGTAAAAAGGCTGAAGGGTGCACAGTAGACTGAAGACCCCTAGGCTTGGCTTGGAATCTTTATTTGTACTATAAAATCACAATTGCTTTACCAACTCTTTCTTCACACTCCCATCCTGTCCTCTGTTCTTAAGTGAGAGAAAAACACAAACAAACACCTACACACACACATTGTATACCCACACAGACACACAAACACATCGTACTGAAGATGGATTGCAGCTCAACAAGATGGAAATGGGTGGCAGTTTGTGCTGTTTTAATGGCTCATACAATTGCAGCACTAGTAGAAGATGGTATGACCTTTTCTTTTCTTTTACTAGCTAGTTTTCTTATTATTGATTTTTAGAATATTTTAGTTTTATGTCTTGTGTTCATACAACATTTTCTCATTTTTATGTGGGTTATGGTTTGATTTCAAGGCTGTTATTTGCATATGAGATCTGAGCAATACTGAAACTCAAGGATACAGTGATGGCCTACTTTTTTTAATTGTCTCTGGTAGATAGTCAGATAGATAATATATACAACTACTATAATACTGCTAATTTTGTGCATGTCAAGTTGGAATCCGTGCAAAAATTTTCCCATGTTTTTGAGATCAGTCCCCAGTTAAATATTTAAATAGAAACTGTTGTTAGACTAGATGCTACTGCCTCCTAATACGTTTATGTAATTTCTAAAGAATATATAGTAACCTTTTTTCTTTTTGTTAATTAAGATTAGATAAACTTGTAAAGCATAGATTTTCTTTGTTAATTCTCAAAACTTGTTTATCTCTATGCATAGCTTAGTATAAGAAGTCCCCACTCCCCAGTCAGTTGACTAGTAGGAGTAACATTTAACAAATGCACAGAGACTATATTATTACTGGAGTGAATGAGATTAGGTAGATGAAAATTTCGGTCAAGAGCTTTACATTTTGGTACAAGTTGGACTTCTAAAATGACCCACATTTTGTAAATTAGTGATACTTCTTCATATCCACAGATTAGATGCAGTGACTTTTGTGTCCAATATGTTACTCATGTAATGTGTGTAAATTTCATAAAATAGTTTACTAGCTGTTTTCCAAGATGAGAATGTATCAGGACTTGGGAGTATTTTTCACAAAGTAATAAAATTTTAAATTAAGATAAGATTAAAAATAAATTTTGTATACAAGAGGAAGAGAGGTCCCCCAAAGACAGCTTGCTCAACGCGGTTCACATATATAGTAGTTCGATATTTTGGGGATGGGACAACTATTTTTATTAGAATTATGGTGTATTCAGAGTCTCCTGTACATGTTGCTTGCTATTTGACAAAGCCTCTGTTTTTTGTGTCCCCCAACCCAACCAATATTGTGTGCACAAAGAAATTTACTAGTATATTATAATTTTAGTATCATACTTCATCCATGTACTATGTGATCTAGATGTACATATCTTATTTCTTTAGTAAAATTTGAAAAGTTGGGCATTATGTTTTACATTTCTTTTCTCTAATTGCATTTTAGCAGACATCAGATGCATTATGATTTATGCATATCTAATGCATGTATTACACGTCTTTTATTTAGAATGCATGGTGTTTTTGGTCCCATGAATGTATTAATTGTGTTATTTTGATGATTTGTAGGTCTACTAATCAACGGTGATTTCGAGACTCCACCTGCCGGTGGCTTCTCCGGCTTTGGCGTAGCTGATGGACCAACAGCAATTCCCAGCTGGAAACTAAATGGTACTATTGAACTCGTATCATCTGGGGAGAAACAAGGTGGAATGATACTCATTGTACCAGAAGGTGAACATGCAGTTCGCCTGGGAAATGATGCTGAGATAAGCCAGGAACTGAAGCTTGAGAAAGGATCAATATACTCTATTACATTTAGTGCAGCTCGAACTTGTGGTCAGCTAGAGTCACTGAACGTGTCTGTGCCACCTGCATCACAAACCATTGATTTACAAACAGTGTATAGTGTACAAGGCTGGGATACATATGCATGGGCAGTCGAGGTGGAAGAAGAGAATGTGCGGGTTGCGTTTAGAAATCCCGGGATGGAGGATGACCCTACTTGTGGACCCATTATTGATGATATTGCAATTAAGAAGCTGTTTGTTCCTGAAAAAGTCAAAGGTTAGACTTGTCATCTTATTATTTACTCTTTTTTTTTTTGGTTAGATTAAATTTGAAATTTTGAAAAAATAATAAAGAGATCTCATGATCATAAAGCTAATAAAAAAAACTAGAATTATAAGCCAAAGTTACTTGAAAATTTTCATCATGTTTTCCCTGCTACCTCTCTGCTGGGCTAAAATAGGTGGTAGAAGAAAATACAAAACCATTTTTTGGAAATTTTCAAATTAGAAGAAGGAATGAGATCTTTATTTGTGTGCTAGTTATGAATAACTTAAATTTAGTGGCTTACCAGCTATGGATTATGTATGAGAACAAAAACTGGCCAGGAATGAAGTGGGATAAATAGTTAAATATTGTATAACACAAGGATAATAGGTTTAGACCAGGCCTTAAACTTTTCCCATTGTATATTATAGAAAGCAAGTTTGGTAGTATAATATTTTTGGGCTTATCAGTTCCTGCAATTCATGCAGATAATGCTGTACTTAATGGAGACTTTGAAGAAGGTCCATGGATGTTCCACAATGCATCTCTAGGTGTCTTACTCCCCACTAACCTTGATGAAGAAACATCATCGTTACCAGGTTGGATTGTTGAATCAAACAGAGCAGTCCGATACATAGACTCCAACCATTTTACTGTCCCAGAAGGAAAAAGAGCAATCGAATTGCTTTCAGGCAAGGAAGGCATAATTTCTCAGATGGTCGAAACTAAGCCGAACAAGCCCTACAGATTATCATTTTCATTATGTCATGCTGGGGACAAATGCAAGCAGCCACTAGCAGTTATGGCCTTGGCTGGTGATCAGGCTGAAAATATCCACTACACTCCTAATTCTAATGCTACATTCCAAACTGCTGATGTGAATTTCACAGCCAAGGCTGATAGGACGCGGATCGCCTTCTACAGCATTTATTACAATACGAGGAGCGATGATTTGACCTCGTTGTGTGGACCTGTGGTTGATGATATAAGGGTGGCAGTTTCAGTGTCTAGTAGAATTAAGCTTGGAAGTATAATTATGATGTTAGCTCTAGCCGTTGCTTTCTTCTGAATGTGAGTAGTTCACAGATATCTTTGTCAAGTATAAATATGGCTTTGGCATGGGAGGTGTTGGGAAACCAGGTTCCATGTCTATGTTTCATAGCTAAGCTATTAAGTTTCAAAGAGACAGCTTGAAGGTAGGGATTTAGAGTATCTTGGCATGTTACTATTACTCTAGTTTAAATAGCTTATATTATAAATTTATAATTAAAACAAAATCAGTAAGTTGTAGCAGTTTTTATTGGTGTAATTTTAAGACATTGTTCATTTGTTATGTCAATGTTATTTATTTCCTGTACTTATTTTTGTAAATTGGTTGGTAGTTTACTGATTACGTTTTTTAATATTTGACGCTTTCACTTTTGGCACAGATTGTGTTTTGACAGTTAAAATTATAATTTTTAAAATTTTCTTTTTCTGAATTAAAATTTTAATTGTATATTTTAATTCAGAAAAAAATTAAAAAAATTATAATTTTTGCTATCCAATCAAAATATCTAAAAATGTGTAAAACGTCAAATATTAAAAAAATATTAAAAAATAAGGAGTAACATTTAAGATTACGTGTCAAACACCTTGTGTGGATCATATGATATTGATCTATCACCTTAATTTTTTTAGTTAAAATGATACCATAATTTTAATTTTATACAAAGTAAATTCAATTGAGTTGCCGCTTCTTGTTTTTTCTTGTAAATTTCAGTTTGAGATGCATGATAAGACTTTAACAAGTGAATGTGAGTTCAAACTAATGTTCTAAAAAAAATTAGTTTTTCAATTTTATTTTCTTCAAACATATCATTATTGTGATTTGAGCTTTTTCTTCAAACGAGTATTACTTTATAGGACATTGTTTCAGATTCATATTTACTACATAATTTTAATATTTAAATTACAGTTATTTAATATAAAAAATGATAAAATAAAATAATAAAATTTTTCATTTTTTAAACTTACTTGGCCTCCCTAAAATTTTAATTTCTACAAAAATATCGTTTACAAACATATAGTTGATTGTATTTTGGTTTAGTTCTTTTTATATTTAACTCCAAAATTATATATTTGAAAAATAAATTTCGAAAAATCGTACTTTTACAAAAATTAAGAAAAAAACCACTTTTTACAATTCTCTTCTTGTCAAAGCATATTTTCCTAAAAACCTCTAACAATATTTTGTGTACGAATAATGATATTATATTTCCGTAATAATAATACGTGAAGCCCAAAATGAGCCCAATTTTCGAATGGACTGGACCAGATTATACACCAGCCCATCAATAGACAAAACCGGAGATTAAATTCCAAAAAATTACCCCCTAGTTTCAGTTTTACAACCGATCATACACGGAGTGAGGGTCCAAAACTCACAGAGAAAATGAGTTACAACTTTTAAGGTACAAAAACATTGATCCGCGCGCATGCGTTATTTTTTCAAATGTTTTTAAACTATGTCGATTACATATTGTAGTAAAGAAATTAAATGTAATTATAGTCGTATGTTGATTAATTAATATATTGTTTGCAGTTTCATCAGGTACCAGGTTGTGGGAAGAGCTCTCCCAACTGAAACAGATGAACATCCTAAGATTTATCGGATGAACGAGGTATATTGTTTTCGTCTTTTCGGTATTCCCCTTGGTATATGCTATATAAGTTTAAGCCAACTTGTTGTGAAAGTCATTTTGTCAGAATCGGTGCTCCTTGTTGGCTAATTATTTGGCTCACCAGGTTTTTATGTTATGAAAAGTGCTGTTAGAATCAATGTTTTGTATACAATCTTTGGTGAGTTCTGAACTACAACATTACATAATTTTAGTGTAAAACATAAATATCACAAGCGCAGTCTGGATTTGTTGTACTTGGTTGTAGCATTTGGTTGTCCTGTCAATGTCATCTTTAAGTGATTCTCTTTTTCATATTTTCTGGTAAAATAATGAGTCTAGTACTCCCTCCGTCTCCCTGAGTAGTATACATCGGGGGACGGGGGCTCGGCACGCATTTTAACGCTCATTTATAACATAACTACATAAATAATTTTAAATTTTTTCTTTTTCTAAATAAAAGTATAACATTTGAAGTTTAATTCAGAAAAAGAAAATTTTAAAAATGAATTACGGAAATATACTTTATATTCGCCTTAAAATGCGTGTCGAACTTTAAAAAAAATTGTGTATACAATTCAGAGGGACAGAGGGAGTATTGTTTTCCCTGTAAATAAGATGCAGGAAGTACTTTACGTGCAGTTATACATAGAAATCTGGAAATTACTCTCAAGTCTCAACTCCTCTACGCTTATTTTCATTGTTCTTAGTTTTGGTCAATTGACTGTGGTATAATAGAATAAACCCAACAATAGTAACTAAGCCTTGAATAAGGCCCTTGGCCTTGGACATTGTGAATTCTACATGCAGTCAAGTACGTCTCTCAGATGTCACTATTAGCACATATAAGTATATATGAATATTATGTTGAAAGGTGTACCAAATATGACCTGGTATGTCAATTTTAAGTTTTAACTACACATATTATAGCATCATCTGGATCGTCCATGGTCACTGGATTATACATTCATACCCATACCAAAAGTTATATGGATTATTCAAGATGTGCCTGATTCATATTTTAGAACCAAATCCTTACTATAGGTAGTAGCTTAATAGTTACTAAGAAATCAATAAATTTTACTGATGAACATACAGTATTTCTTTCGGCTTCTTCGAAAGACGGACATTGACAAAGCTAATTGCTTACTATTATTTTACCCGAGAGCTGTTTTATTTACTCGGTGTTGTTTTAAATATTCTCAGTCCAAATACATAATGATGAAATGAGCTACTGCACTTGTGTTGACCAAAAAAACTACTTAAATATAATTACATTATGAATCTTGAATACTAGAAAGATACTAGCACATAAGAACCTAATTTTCCTACAGTTGTACTTGAGCGTCTTCTCAATTTAACTTGCAGCACTCAGTATCTTCATACCTATAAGCTTGTAAAGCAATATATTATTCATACTTATCTTTTGAATATTGGCAATAAGAAGAATAAATGGATGCTGCGGAGGATAAAAACAAGTTATTGTGAAAATCTATAAGTATTTACTATGATAAAGTTCCAATTGTTGGCCGCAGACCCAAGTGTAAAGTGTTATTTAAGGTGTGAGGTGCACCGAGGCCCAAAGGGCCTTGTGGAGTTCAGTCCCGAGGCAAGGTGCGCGCCTAATTGAAATATGTAAAGAGTCGTCATCCATTGCACAATTACATATGCGAATGCTAAACTACAAAATATTCAAACATAAGTCTCACAAACCAACTTATAAATTAAGGGTTTTTCTACCATGTGCCCATGGGCACATAATAAGCGCGGAATTTTATGAAATTGGGCCATTTTGATTGGTTTAGCTTTTGTGTATGCACGGGGGTCCACCACTACTTAACAAATGAACCAATCAAAATGGCTCAATTTCATAATATTCCGCGCTTATTGTGTGCCCATGGGCACATGGTAGAAAAACCGATTAATTAAATAGTAAGCCGAAGACTACTAATCTCATTCTTAATCATTTAAAAGATTCTCATCAGAATCATCATAAATTCTGCACATGCAAATAAAATGAAAAAAGAAAGTCAGGAAAACTTAATTATTAGCATTGACAAAAACTTAATTAAACAATTTGTAAATATATATACACGTGTGTGTATAAAATTATTAAATAAATAAGTAAATCAATCATTTGTTTGATCACACAATTAAGTTAACTAATCATTTGATTCAAAAATTAAGTAATTAAATAGATAATTATTAATATAAAAAAACATCTTGATCCGGAAAAAGCCCAGATATAGCCGGGCTTGGCCGCCTGGATCAAAGCCCGGTCTGGACCGGATAAAAGCCAACCTGGATAAAAGTCCCAAGAACCTCAGATTTTATCAAAATTTTTATGAAAGTGAATAGATTCACAGATAAACGCCTGAATTAATTAACAAAATTAAATAAATTTCGAAAAATGCACTGTTACTGGAAAAATTCAAATAAATTAATATTTAAATAATAAGAAAAAGCTCGATCCGGGGCCCTTAAAAGAGCATAGAAAAAGCCTGGCCCAATTCGGTTCCGAAATATCCGGACTAAGGTCTGGTCCAAACCCGGCCTGATTCGGTTTTTGTGCATCTCTAACACACCAAGAAAAAGGCTCTCAGGAAGAACAAATAAACTAAGATAGATTCTGCAACATGGAACAAATTGTATGAAGGCCACTACTGTTTCCATTATTAATGCCATCTAATTTGTTCATTGAGTGCTTCAGGAATTATCCATTGTGGTGGGGTGCTGTAATGAGAAGTAATGTGGCACATTATTTAATTTGGTTTGAACTTTTTTAGTATTTATTTGGTCCAATGTTGGTTTGGTTCCTACTGTTCTGTTCAATTATAAGCTACTTTTTGTGCTGCATTTCACTTAAATTTCCGTACAGATCTTTGAGAAGAACCCTACTACCATCGAGAACTATGGAATCTGGCTGCGTTACCAGAGTAGGACCGGTTATCACAATATGTACGAGGAATATCGAGACACCACTTTGAATGGGGCTATTGAGCAGATGTACACTGAGATGGGTTCTCGCCACAGAGTCCGCAATCATTGCATCCAGATTATTAAGACAGCTACCACTCTGGCCAAGCTCTGCAAAAGGGAGAGCACCAAGCAATTTCACAACTCCGACATCAAGTTCCCATTGGTGTCCAAGAAGGTTAGACCTCCAACTAGAAAACTAAAGACAACATACAAGGCATCTAAACCCAACTTGTTTGTCTAGTTCTGAGTGGTTTCTAATTGTCTGTCAAGGATTTTCTTGCTCTACTGCAACAATATTAAGATATATTTGCTATATTTTCTAATCTGAATATGTCATTGTGGAAAATGTTGGGATTTGACCAGGAGTTGAGGGTTTTAAAATATATCCACACGAGTTCTTTAAGGTGTTCAAATTACATGTTGAGAGTTCCAGTAATGCAGTCCATCTATTTTTTCTATTGCATAGTATGTTTGCCTATTTATTATGCTAAGTTCGTTAATTAGAACAATTTGTAAGTTCTGTTCTGTAAGAGATTTTGTTATGTAATTTACAAACTAAATTTATTTTTTTAAAGGGAAGTAATTTTGTGTTTAGGTCGTCAATGGATTATTTTCTTTGTAAAATTATAATATGAATAAATTGTTTGGATGATCTTCTCTTTACCTGTCATGTTTAGATATATGACAACATTGGTGGGATGAGCAGAAGGCAAGTTCAGGCCAGTCTTGGTCGACCTTCATAAATCAATATATAAATTTGTATTCGGAGCCTTTGAAAATCTTTAAGTTAGTAAATAAAATTACCTTTG